>JBBYHK010471262.1:0-20069 GCA_038382065.1 Adansonia grandidieri | reverse complement strand
AGATTTCTTTCAAATAGTTATTATAAAAGTCTTAAAAAGATAAAGCACATGAAACACGTTGGCCTTACAAGGGAATTATAAAGAGTTACAATTATGAGATACCTATGTGTCAAAGCCATGTCTATAAATCCATTCTTGGTCATCGTATTGTCAAGACAGAGCATTGACAATGCACAAAGACTGGTATATGTAAGTCTCCATGCATTTGATGCATGCAGCTGATCTCATAAGTTAAAGTCTAGAGATGCTTAGGGACATCATGTGGGCTTGTTATAAGAATAAGTTTACTAAACTTAACCCACTATGAGAGTTCAATTTGGTATTTCACTCAAGTGTTTATGGAAAATACTCTTATGTGTTAGTAATGTAAGTGATCCTTAAACTTGCGACACCAAGTCACCTTGTATTTGAATATCATACTTAGAGATCATCACAAACGGGTTTACATGGATGGACACCAAAATAATGGTGGTTTTGGATATGATATGAAGCATACAAAAGTTAAATAAGTGGTTTAGAGAAATTCATCACCGTAAGTGATATGAAGGACATATCTCACATGTACATAGCTTGTTTTAACTCAAAGTTCTTGGCCAAGGTAATATTGATTATGTAGTTAAGACATAGGGGTTGCATACTAATATAGAATGAGATAAGGATGACACTGCACCATTCTCTTGCTAATTCTGGGATATATGATGAAAGGATATTTATTATACTGAGATACTAAATACTAAAGGACTTGTCAAAACCATATTGACACTCTTTGCATGTTGGGTGCCATGATGCATTGCAAGAAGCAAATCTTAGTATATAAATATAAATATAAATATAATTACAAATAAAAATATAGATATTCTTAACTGAGTATTTTATATTTATTACTGACATGATAGGGGTCTAATGGGTCACACACATAAGGGTGATTGGTAGAAAGTAAATTGAGACTCGGTAAATATGTCTAATATAAGTAATGGTTACTTTGGCCTGATTTGAATGAGTTCACATGCGCTAAGGGCAAAATTATAATTTTTTAAAATTAAAATTTTAAACCCTAGATGTATTTGATGTTTTTGATCCCATATACTAGAGAGAGACCCAAAATTTTGGCCAAGAAGACCTAGAGAAGGGTTTGGCAATATCCTCTTACAAATTTTATGAGATATTGCACCAACCCCTTTAAAGCAAGAAGAAAATCGATTTTCTTCTTTAGTTTGATTACAGAATCAGGGTCTTCTATGTGCAAGAGAAGGTTTATTGAAACCTAAGCTGCTAGTGTTTGATTACAATAAACGGGCTTGGTGTTTAACAACTTGAGGGCATGGATATTCATCATTAGGTTATTTAAACCTTGGTCTAAGGTATGATAACTTCTAGATCTGAATGTTTGATCAAAACATGCAAGCCAATCCTTAGAAGAAATCTCAATATTGTTTGCTTATATTATTCCATTATGTATGTATGATTAAACTTTATGAAAAAATTTTATACAATACTGAACCATGAAGTTGAAATTTCCAACAAGTGGTATCAGAGCCTCGTATTGTTTTGATTGATTTAGTGTTTTAGCTGTTACTGATTGCAAAATTGATTGATTTCGATGTGTTCTAATCCGATTCATGTGTTAAAAATTGTACAAATTGTTTCTATTTAATTTTTAATTTTTTAGCATTTTAATATATGTTCATTTTCAATATTAATTTGTTTAAAAATTGTTTTTACTAATTAAATTGATATTAGAGTCATTAATTGATAAGTTATTGATTAGTGCTAGGTTGGTTTTGTTTTGGTGTTTTGGTGTTTTGATGGTGCTAAAATTTTTAATAGCCCCTAGCGTGATTTTTTCCTTGATTTTCCACCGAAAATGTTATGAAAAGTTCATAATACTTGTTGGAAAATATTAGGTTAAAATCTAGGAAGAAATGGTTTCAATTTTAGACCAATCCAGATGTATTATGTCCATGTGATGTAGGTGGCATTTCTTTTTTATTTTGGAACCTTGGCACAGCGTCAGTGGTAGCAAGTAGTTGCTGCATATTTTTTGTAAGTTCAAAGGCTTAGTGGGAAAAAGTTGAAGGAATTCAGGTTGGACTTGATAAGCTTGGGCAGCAAGCATGCTTGGAGCCAAATAAGAAATCCAAATTTATGCTAACCTCTCATACATGGAGTAGGATTAATTTAATTTGGTTTTTCTTAAAATTATCTAATATGATCAGGTTATTTTAATCCAAATTAAATTAAATAAATAAAATAATTAAAAATGTTATTGCTAAATGTTAGCAATAGTGGTGTAAACACTTTTTTAAGAGATGCTATCCAATCAAGACTCCTATTGATCATCAAACACCTAATTATCCAGTTGAGTTATTTTTTCTTAAATTATTTAAGATACAAATTGGATATAATAAACATAGAATTAAAATTCAATTAATTTAAGTAATTAAAAATATATTTAATTTAAATGGTTAGTCCTACTTGGAGTAGGATTTATTCTAATATGATTAGAATAAATGATAATCATATAAGAAAATTGTTTTCTTAATTAAATTAAATATGGATAAATTGTTTACATTTTGAAAATTGGTAATTTGAACTAAAGAATAAGTCTATTAGTATTTAATTTTAATTAAATAGGGTCTATTAATCCTGCCTTATTTCTATTTTTCTAGGGATGCAAATTCTTTTCTCACCTAATTTCCCTTAAATGTAACTTTAGGTTTCTTTACTATAAATGTAATTAGATTACTCAAAGCCTAAAACTAAGGTTAGTTAGGAAATAATTTTTGTAACTAAAAAATGGAGATCCAAGCGAAGGCACCATGAAGCCTAAGAGATTCCAAGAATACTTATGATGATCTTGTATGTAATCACCTAGGAATTGAACAAGTAATTTCCTTTAGTGGCTCAAGGAGGTTACATTAGCAAAGTCAAGAATCATCCAATTAGTATGCATAATAGTAGATTTATTTTATGTGATAATTTAAATGCTACGTATGTGAATAAAAGATGAGACCTTAAAAGATGAAATGAACAAACAAAATCCCTCATACAATATTAAATCACATGCAATGCATGATAAAGACGCCTTCCATTATCCATAACAAGATACCCGAGTTTTGACCGTTGAAATTTGTTGAGTTGACTCAAGGTCTCAGCCATTCCAACTGCTTGAGCTATAAATGGGTCTTACTCAACCAATGTTGTGTTGTTCAGATGCTTACAACTTGACTGCATAGTATTAGAGGTGATGTTTAGGCGAAATATATATGGTAAATTTTGGCAAGAAGTTGCCATCTAACTGATCCAAGAGTTGCATAGAGATGCAGTTGGCAAGTTATATTGCCTACCTAATTAGGCATGTTGAGATTTATTAAGCTGACTCAAGGTTACAACATGTTGAAAGGGATCCTAACCCATTAAAAATATCTTGAAGGGATTTGCATATAATAGTGTAGGCTATCATCACGAAAAATTTGTAAGAGGATTAATAAAGATTTAATACCTCATCCTTGTTGATCCAAAACATGAATATCTAATTAAAACTCATTTTCATACTAGGTTGTTCATAATGGTAATTATAATAACTGTACTATGAGGCAGATTAGACGCCATAAGCCTAAAATGTTTGGACTAGTATATAAAATATAAAATTTAGAAACATTCTCAATCAAAAAAAGGTTGTTGACCTTCGCATGATTGATTTGAATTATTCTATTATTGATTCAATGACCTGGATAGTTGATTCAGGTTATGGATTAGAAAAAAAAAAAGGTAAAAGTTATGGTATCATTCTAAATGACATGGTCTATGGATCAACTTTATTAAAGAATGGGCTAGTTGTTCTTAATCTAAACATGCCTTAATATAAATGTGAAGAAAGCAATGAAAAGTGATCCATGAAAGATCTATATCTAGCATCGTAGACTAGGACATCTTAGTGAGAATCGAGTAGCTAAGTTACACAAATAAGGTTATCTCGAACCATTCTATTATGAATCATATGGGACATGTGAATGCTATCTCCTTGGTAAGATGACCAAGTCACCTTTCACTATTAAAAGTGATAGAGTTGCGAATTTATTAGGTCTAATAAATTCGAATGAGTGTAGACCTATGAATACAATAGGTAGAAATAGGTACTCTTACTTCATTACCTTTGTTGATGATTACTTAAGGTATGCACATGTGTAAGCTTTTGAAAAGTTTAAATAGTTTAAAGTTAAAGTAGAAAATCAAATTGGCAAGAAAATTCTTGCTTTTAGATCTGATCAAGGAGGAAAATATTTAAATCAGGAATTCTTGGGTCATTCGATAGAAAATGGTATTTATTCACAATAGACTCTACTCGGAACTCAAAAAACATAATGGTGTATCTAAAAGGAGAAACCAAACCTCGTTGGACATGATGTGTTCTATGATGTCTAAGGTAAACCTCATGATATCGTTTTAGGGATATGCCTTAGAAATTGCTGCCTATCTTCTGATTAAGGTTTTAACCAAATCTATGAATAAGATGCTATATGAGATGTGGTATAGTAAAATACCAATTTTGTCTCATCTTAAGATTTAGGGATGTCCCACTTATATGAAGTGAACGATATTTGGCAAGCTTGAAGCTAGGTCAGATAAATGTAAATTTATGGGGTATCTTAAGGAAACTTATGGATATTATTTTTACAACCCGACTGAGCAAAATGTAGTTGTCTTTAAACATGCTATCTTATTTAAGAAAGAGTTTCTAAGAGAAGAATTCAGTGGGAGTAAAATTGATCTTAAAGAAGTTTAAGAACCATAAATAGACATTCCTATGGAATCAAAGTTGAAGGATAAAGCATCAGATGTTCCACCAAAAACATGAGACACAAGTACTCTGAGGATTTAGTAGGATCAAGCAAGCACTTGAGAGATATAGATTTCTCATTGGCAAAAATGACTCGCCTAATGATACTAAACCTACCACTTATGAGGAAGTAATGTCTGACATTAGTTGCAAAAAATGGCTTGATGCCATGGTTGTCAACCAAGTATGGACTTTGGTTGACCCACCCAAAAGGATAAAGCCCATAAGATGCAAATGGGTCTTTAAGAGAAAGACTAACATAGATGGCAACGTGTGAACATATAAGGCCAAACTAGTAGCAAAGTGTTATAGTCAAGTTGAAGGCATTGATTGTGAGGAAACCTTTTCACTAGTTCCCATGGTAAAATCCACTCAGATATTACTTGCAATTGTTGTATACTATGATTATAAGATATGGCAAATGGATGTGAAAACAACATTCTTTTATAGAAATCTGTAAAAGGAGGTGCACATGACACAACCTAGTTTCATATCCAAGTTAAATACGAATCAAACATGTAAGGTAACAAGGTCCATTTATAGATTAAAGCAAGCTTCAAGGAGTTGGAACATTAGATTTGATTAAGCAATTAAAGAATTTTGCTTTAGAAAGAATCCTAATGATCCATCTATTGATAAGAAGATACACGAATAGGCAATTTTTTCTTGCTATATGTAGATGACATATTGCTTATGGGAAATGACATACTAATGCTACAGACCATTATGGTCTAGCTCTCCAGATAGTTCTTTTTGAAGGATTTAAGAGAAGCTACATTCATTTTGGGAATTTAAATCTATAGAGATAGATCAAAATGAATGCTTGACTTATCCTAATCCTTGTACATAGACAAGGTTTTTAAAGGTTTAAGATGGAAACCTCCAAAAAGAAAACTTGCCTATGGTACAAGGTATAAACTATTTGAAAGAGATATGTCCTAAGACATCAGATGAATGGACACGGATGGATATGCCTCAGCAATTGTATCATCATGTATGCCATGTCATGTATTAGACCAAATGTATCATATGCTCTAAGTATCATGAGTAAAAACTAAAGCAATCATAATGAGTGTCACTAAATTGTTGTGAAAATATCCTAAAGTATTTATGAAGAACTAAGGATATATTTCTAGTTTATGGAAGGGCTGAGCTCCAAGTTAGGGGCTATATAGACGCTGGCTTCCAATCAGATCAAGATGACTAGAAGTCATAAAATAATTACCTATTTAGCCTTAATGGAGCTACAATTAGATGGAAAAGTTCCAAACCAGGTGACAATTGCATATTTAATAATCAAAGTCGAATACATCTCCACGTGTAAAATAATGAATGAGGTAATTTGGATGAAAAAGTTTATCACTGAACTTTGAGTGGTTCTAAGCATTGTTGATCTAGTACCTCTTTATTATGATAACAATGAAGCCATAGTGCAAGCTATGGAACTAGGATCTTATCATAAATCCAAATAGGTGTTGTGTTGGTATCATGTCATTAGAGATATCATAGAGAGATGTGACGTTAGTATGAAATGAGTATCCATAGAGGAAAATATAGCTAATCCTTTCATTAAGGTTTTGCCCTAATAGAAACATGATTGTCATATAGAGCGTATAGGGCTAAGACATATCGATGATTGGTTTTAGTGCTAATGGAAGATTATTGGTGTTAGCCTTGCAAGCAAATCATTTTGGCTTGTAAGGTGTTAGACTTTGGTGATTTCATGTAATAAGTATTATATTTATTATTAATTTAATAAGGTATTTCCTTATCTATAAGATTTTTTTTGAATAATTGCTATAAAAATCTTATAAGGGTAAAGCCCATGAAACACATTGGCTTTTCGAGGGAATTGTAAAGTGTTACAATTATAAGCTCCCTATGCATCAAAGTCGTGTTCCTAGAATTGTTCTTAGTTATCATCTTGTCAAGACAAGATATTAATAATGCACAAAGACTAGTATATGTAAGCCTTCATACATTTGATGCATGTAGTGGATCTCATAAGTTAAAGTATAATGATGCATAGGGACATCATATGGGTGCTTGTTTTGAGGAAAAGTTCACTGAACTTAACCCTGTATAAGAGTTCCATTTGGTATTTCACTCAATTATCTATGGAAAATACTTTCATGTGTTAGTAGTGTGAGTAACGTTATGGTTATTTGCAGGCTTATAAACAATGAAATGATCTAGGCCTTGCCAGAATTTAACCACAAAAGCCATCTCATATCCTCTTAAACATTTTTTCCAAGTCATTAGAATGTGAAAGGTTTGATTAGAACTTCTAGGAGGAGAAAATGCATGAGCTTGTCTGAAGGCATAAACATAAAACTTTTCAAAGTTGGTGTAAAGTGTGTTTTCACAGTTAGTTATTACATCTTTCGATAGATAAATGGTTACTAAAAGTTAAGGGCTTTCCTTTCAAGGGAACTTTGTTCCTTTGTATTCAAGTGCACTAAAGAGTATAGGTAAATTATTCAACTATATAAATGGGGAAGTAGGATCTTTTCATTTAGCCTTCCATATTAGTAATGAAAAGTATTTAAAAATCAATTAGGTTTCGGTATAAAGGGCCATGTCAACATGTGAACTAATATAAGGGTAAATGGCATCATATTTTTCTTATTCAAATAAGTTATTCTAAAAATGTTTTTGCTCCTTTGCATTTTCTTGGTCTCTTTTTCTTTATCAGAAATGGTTTTTTCTTTATTGGGTTAATAAAAAATGCTAGTGTCCTTTTGTATCTTATCCTTTTGATTGTTTTTTTATTTTTTTAGGGTTCATTGATCTTCAAGTTTGTAATTTTTGTTGTTTGGGTGCTTTTGTTGTATCAAAGATTTTGAGTTTTCACTTTACCATGTGGTTTCACACACATATTCATTTTACTAAATCTCAATGGTTGAAGTGTTGAAAATTTGTTTACATTTAAAGTGTATTTTCTTTACATTGATAGAGGAGATACAGTTGGATTTTTGGGCTTTCTTTCAGAGAAGTTGCTTTTCATTGGCTATAACAAGAAAAGACGTTCCTACAAGGTAGAATATGCGACTATAATTGAGAGGCTGGTCTTTAAAGTTCGCAATTTTATGTTTTTCTCTTTTTTTTTTCACTTTGTCTTATTATTTGTTGATTCAATATTTCTTTATATTTATAGATTGAAGATTAGGTATTCTATTGAAATATGTAAGGACTATTGACTTTGGAACTACTATTTTGATATATGTACTTATGGGTTATCTTGTAATTTATAAATTTATTTCAGTTGTCAGTGATCTAGTTCGTCAATTTTGTGTTAAATGTTAGGTTTTGGGCATTAGTATATTGGCATCTAATGTTTGTAAGCATCTATCTTGGTCTTTGCTTTAAGGACTGAAACATTGATATTTTATCTTTGCTTCAAGTTATGCTAAGATAGAGAACATATTACTATGCTTGGATTGAGAAACATATATATGAACTAGATCAAAATTGGGTGGTAACTCTTTTACCTATGCTTAGAGCTGATATATGCTATTTGAAAAGGATTATAGACTTGATGAAGTATAAGATATACATGATGTGACCTATGTTAGGGATTAAATGATATTGTATAGATTTGAGATTGGAGTTGTTACATTTTTTGTTGTGATAGAGACTTACGTATTGTTATTAGTTTTTCTGACAATATCAGATTTGTGTTTATCGTGACATACCCATCTCTGATGACAGGAGACGAGACTGACTTAAAAACAATTCTTGTTTAGATTTTAGTGATGGTACAAGTGAGAACGAAAATGTTTCTCATATTTGATTAAAGGAAGGTTATTACATGAATCGCTCATCTAACTAACTTTAGATGGTCACCACAAAGTGGCTAAAGATTTGGAGTCGCTACCAACCATTTGGGCTAGGTATGATGAATCACTTATTAAAACTAGTACTTTGAGCTACGAGACTCAAAATTTTGATTTTACAATCTACTTATGTCAGACTTGATTAAGAGGGTCCAAAGTTGGTTATGCATGAAAAAGGATTAGCACCCCCTATGACACCCTGAATTAGTATCATCTAGCTATAAGTTATCTCGATTTAGATTTTCTTGGTTTTTAAATAGTCATTATTTATGTATAATATTTTTATGATGCATTTTTGGAAAATGGAAAATTCAGGTTTTTATAATAAATTCAAACATCTTTTTGTGACTCGAAAAGATAGAGAAACATAAAAGTTTTGATAAAACAATTTTCGAATTTTAAATTTAAAAGGGTATTCCATGTCAAGCATTGGAGAGATATTGACATAAAATATTGCCTCGATATTTTTAAAAAAAATTGATTTTTAAAACATGACTGCAAAGTTGCCACCAAAAAAGGAAATGTGTTAGCAACGCATAAAGAAATATAATAAACATAGCGTAAAAATAAGACACAGAAATTAAGGAAATGAGTGACAGTCGGGTATCCCGTAGTTGTCATCGATTATCTAGAAATAATTAAATAGATACTTTTGAGATAGTTTGAACTCATTAGTCACTTAAGTCATGAAAATCAAAGTTTTGGATGAAAAATTTTAGGGAAACCTATGAGAAAGAAAATTTGATTTTTGATGATATTTTAAAAATCAGGTCGGAAATCCATGTAGATGAAAATTTCAATAATTTTTGGAAAATAGGATATTTTTGGGCATTTTAATGAGAAAAGATGAATTTAATTTAAAACTAATAATTTAAGAAAAAAGATTAAATTGATTTTTTAAGAATGTTTGAGCCTTGATTCGAATGTAGTGGGACCTTTACATGATTGATAGAATTATTGGGATAAGAACCAGATTCATCTTAAAGCACTCAAATACTTTGAGAGAGTGATTTAGGGTAATTACTTAATTGTGCCTAATGCTAAAAATAAGAGATAGCTTCACATTGTCTATCTTCTCGAATTTATTTCGGCTCATCCAAAGGTTTTAGGTGGCAAACGTGATACTATTAGAAAGGCAACTCGGTGAATATTAATATGAAAATATTCAAAAATTCTAGAAAATTGTCTTCTAGGAGAAAATGATCCTTAAAGCCGAACTAGGTTTATCACTAACAGTAAGTGAAGGGGATAAGGTGCAGTAAACTTTCAAAAGTTGCCCTAGACTCATTTAAACCCAGAAAGTCTCAAATGATAACCTTATAAAAATGAAATTTCATATAGTTTTTTAAAGGATCTGAATCCTGGTAAAGTCCAACCTCGTACAAATATATGATTTCAAAAATTCATAAAATAACGTAAATCAGAAGTGAAAGTATTAAACATAAAAATAGCCAAAGTTCCTTACGGATCTTTAAAGAGGGAACTACATGTAGTATAACTTATCAAAATTTAGCAAAATTAAATCACTCATCTATTAAGGATTACCAGACTCTCAAATATCATAATCTAAAGTTAGATCCAATCTGAAGGATCTCTAAAAAATGGCAGCTAGGCTCCTTAATAGGATCTCTAAGGTCATGAGCAACTTACGCATTTTGCCTTTAACAATTAATCACATGGATGATTGTAGGAGCCTTCACAAGGTTTAGTGATTTTTAAATGCTAGCCAGAAGGCTCATCGTGCCTTAACCAAAAGGTAATTGCAAATGGCTTCTTCCTGCACACAATTTAAAAATGTTTCTAAGATGGTGTTCACACTAAAAAAGCAGAAAAAATGACAAAATTTTGGAAGCAAGTAGCTGGTGGTTTAGGGTAGGTTTCATCCTTGGGGCAACAACTTAGAGATAATTATGTTTTCTCTCTTTTCTAATTACTGCACAAAAGTGTCTAGGTTTACGCCTTTTTCTTTTAGCTTAGTTGATCCAAATCTCTGATAAAGAAAGAGTTTGGATTCTGATCAAAGTCATACCTTAGCTAAAACTTTGACCATCTATCCCTTCCAAATCACTATGGCCGAACCATGCACATCCAATAGGCATTAAGTGGTTTAACCAAGGCAAAACAGCTTAAGCTTAGTGTGCCATTTGCTAGTTGGCTAGGATAGTCATTCATCAAATTGAACTCTTAATTTATCTAAATTAAACTCTTAATTTATCTTATATAATTATCAAATAATTAAATATAATATAAATAGGTAGAAGCCTATTTGGCTAAGTAAACAACCCTTTATGAATTTTATCTTAATAAAATTCATATTTAATTAAAACAATTTTAATTAATGATAATCTTATTTAATATTAATTATCTAAATTATTAATATATAAAAAGCTTGTCCAAAGGATAATTGCCTAAAGGAATTTAAAGAGTGAGAAGTTTGATTCACAATCAAACTTTTATTCCCGGTGAAACACTATCTTTATCAAGACAAGCCTCATCTGCATAGACATGGCATGTCCTAATTTGGACATCATCCGAATAAGACAATCTTATCCTCCTTGTCTTAGAAAGACAACGAAAAGTTAGATTTTACACATCAAGTTTTATGTATTAAATTAAATCTTAATTGAATCTTTTAATCAAGCCCTCTATTTAATTTCCTTTTATAATTAAGTGGAACTAAATTAAATCCTGAATTTAATCTAACAATATCATCTTATTGTGTGTGGCCTATTAGGTTCCCAAGATGTTAACAAGGAACATAATTAATCCCATTAATTATGCTCATAGATCAAGAGCAAGATCTAATAAACTATCATGACCACTCAAATACTGAAGAGTCAATATGACCTTATCAAAAACTTTTAGTAACCAACTTATCAGTGTAATATAATCCTTTAATCATATATCTCGGACTGAATATGAGCATGGTTTAGTGTCTACTCATGCTTTAATCCATGTTAAATCTTTCAACTCATGATTAATGATCATGAATCTATAAGGTACATTTCCTTATAATACATTATGCTCTAGCCAGAGACTTTAATCCCATTAACGAAAGTAAAGATCATTTGGAATATCTCTCCAATGTCACTAGGATTGGTGAATCCTCTCTAGATCACACATCCATTAACCATATCCTTTATGTCATACACCCTATCATAGCCATCCATCTATTGTGGACCTATTCTTGATGATCTCTAAGTATGACAGTATGGCACTTCTCATATGAGATGACCTAGTATCACAAGCCTAAGGACTATTATACACTATTAGCACATGAGAACATATTCCATAGAAACTTGATGACTAATACCAAATGGAGTTCTCATATTTGTTATATTCAGTGAACTTGTTTCCATAAAACAAGCACCCATATGCCATCCCCAAGTATCTCTATACTTCAACTAATGAGATCAAAGGGTTACATGCATCAAATGAATGAAGGCTTAGCATATGTCAGTCTTTATGCATTGTCAATGCCCTGTCTTGACAATATGATGACCATAAATATTTTTAGAGCATAACTTGATGCATCTCATTATTGTAACTCATTACATACTTTACAAGGCCATTATGTTTCATGGGCTTCATCCAATTAGTGGTTTCATAATAGTCACTCATGCCACTTACATGAAGGAAAACCTTTTGTTAGTTTAGCTAATAACTGGTATACAGTTAATTGACTGTATGTCTTTTTCACCCCAATCTGATTAGTTCAAGGGCATACTAATAGTTTCTAGAAAAAACATTTAAAAATTTCCATAAAAAACATTTGGTGGGCTAAAAATGGCCTATAATGCAACTTGATTGCTAGCTTTAGGGGTTTCAAATAGTGCGTATTCAAAAGATTGTACTCTCTTATTAAGCTTGTTTGAAGTAAATTAAGATACCGTGTAGAAGGTAATATGATGCCTTTGAAGGTAAATACCATAAAAATTCATAAAAATCATTTATAGCTCAAATTTTTTAAGTAGGGAACATGCTACTGGCAGTGCTCAACAAAACTATTTTCATTTTTTGGTCATTCTAGGCCCGTATCGAGATCTTGGACATGCGAATGTCTGACCATTAAGGTCCATGGCAATGGAATCATGGATCCATTCAAAGTCATGAGGAATTGGGCAAGTGAATGATACATTATCCATGCCATTTCAGTCACCATATTAAGGCTGAATCATAAAGCATTTTAACAAACACTTTGTAAATCAAATACGTTTAAGGGCTCAAAACATATTTTATTTATCCTTGTTAGGATATAAGTCCAAACATAAAATGCTTGATTTTTCCCAAGATTTTAGCATCAATTTGTTAAAAATAATAGACTGACATTAATCCCATTATTAGGTTAATATTAATCTATCTTAGTGAAGTTCTAAAAAACCAGCATACCAATTAGTAAAGGCACTTTAAACAAGCATTATAACAAATATATTATGAACTAAAATGCATGGCAATAGCATCAAATATCAAGGCATGATCAAGGTAAACACATAAAGGCATTTTATCAAGCATCTCATAAACTAAGCTACAAAATATATATTAAGAATACACCAAATGTAAAAAATATGACATGAATACGGCAAGAGACATTAAAATCATAAAACCTATAATAGTATACCAAGTAAGAGGCTAAGATAATTAGCATAATGACCAAATCTCACACAAGATACGAACCCTTATGTGCATGAAATTTACTTATCAAGATATTCATCCTCTGTATCTAACATGTGATAAGAGAGAGAATAGTCATTAGAGCAATCTCATTCATTTGCAAGAAAACCGTGTTACCTTATGAGAACTAAAAAATAGACATTGAATTTTAAGCCTAGGAGAAAGGAAATTTACATAGAAAAGCCCACATTGTCCTTCCTTTTTTGGTACTTTTGTCATGGTTCCACCATAGCTTTCTTTTGCTTTGGTTTTCTTTGCTACTTTCGACAAGTGTTCATTGTAATTTTTTTAATTTTATTTTCCACTTATGGCTTTGGGTGAATAAGAGTATGAGTGGCTACATTTCCCTATTATGGCATGAATATAAGGGTTTTACGTGAGGTAGCTAGTTATCAAAGAAAACTTAGGGAGGGGTATTTTATTTTAGTTTTTGGTGAGTGCCACTACTAGGTTGTGTTTCTAAACATGATTAGCTAAGAGGCCCTTGTTTATTGAAATTCCATTAGCTAAGCTATTTCTAGATCCAATTACTTACAAAAATACCAATTTTGGTGGACATTAATACATTTTACTGAAATCCAATTTAGACATGAAATAGTCCTAAAAGCCTGTCATCTTTGGCTAAGTAGGCCATCAAAGATTAGGTTGTAAAATTAGCTTAACACAATCAAATATAATAAGGTCCAAGTAAAATAAATTAATGGGCACATAAGCCATATTTCATTTCAAATATTTTTAGTAAGGCCTAGCCTTAATTAAAATTTTACTTGTAAAATTGCCTCAACATAATTAAATAAAATAAGCCCAAATAAATAAATTAAATAAGCATATGGACCATATTTTATCTACTATAATCTTTATAAGGCTTGGCCTTAAATTAAATAATTTATAACCTTACCCTGGCTTAAGATGACAGATATTAAATCCGTGCTTAGACACTTGGCTCAATGACGCTTTGTGATGCTTGTTTGGAGGCTCAGACAAAATTAGTTGTCTACAGTATTTGTTTTTTGCTTCTAATAGAGTTTCTCACTTTTGTTATGGTTTTAGGGAAAAAAAGGCATTATTATAGCAATAATGTGAACTTTTGTTTTGGTGGTTGCTTAAATATTCATCATGTGCTTGAATAAGAGCTAAAACTTGATGTGAGAAGATGCAAGTATGGTAGGGAAAGAGATGTAGTCTATTTTTTTAATATTATTATTAGAGTAATATTTTCCAAATTTTTTTCTCCTTTTAGATAATTTAGATCTAGCCATTTTAATTTTATAAGCTCCTATAAATGAAACTTTCATGATACAACAAGCTACATTGGAGTAAGAAAAATATTAAAAATTAAAACCAAGACTTGTATGGTGGGAAATTTAAATGAAATGCTCAAAAGATGTTATTCTCAAATGCAAGAGATTTGAGAATCTATTCAACTCAAATGCATGATGCCAGATAAGTGGATTGGAAAAGAAAGGACAGCTTGGTAATAAAAATAACAAGAACCAACCAAAAGGGATACAGAATTCACCACCAAAGTTTAGAAGATTCAAAGAAAATAATAAGGCTAACCACCAAGGATTACTCTAAGGTATACAGAAACACCACCGAAGGATGTAACTCAAGGATATAGAAATCCAAAATAACATACTACTCCATAGAAATCTGCAAAAGAGATACTGGATTATAGAAGTCTTAAAAGAGAATTCATTTTCATTTCATACTCAATAATCTGCCAATTACATTCTAAAGGGATAATTTAAATACTAGTAGTTGGAACAAACCTCTAAGCTTTAGGAAATCTAAAAGGAAATAAGAGAATTACTAAAATTTAATGTGATTCATGAAATTAAGGTAATCATAATTCTAAATCCCTAAAATTTAGCAAATCTGTCTAATTAACTAATTTGTATTAATCAGGCCATAACTTCCTTCATGAAAATCCAATCAACAAAATCTCATACATTCTAGAAACTATACTTAAAGAATTTTCAAATCCATATATAGTACATATTTTAGCTCCTTCAAACCCATATGCAGGATTACTGTTTCAATGCACTAAAAGTCAAAAGTTGTAATTCTTTTGAACCATATGTTACATGGGCTTCACGGCTTGATTCCATGAATGTAAACACTTTTGTGTCAATCTCCCCTGGTTAAAGAAGACTTGTCTTTAGCTCTAAACTAGTTTCATCACCATGTATAGAGAAAGATTTGTTACTCTGAATATGATGGGAACCCATAGTCTTTTGAAAATTGTATCTTGTAGGCATTCTCATTAATGTGTTAAAGCACTTTAAATGGACTAGCAGCCTTCGATTTAAGCTTCCCTTATTTTTCTTATAGGAAATGCTCCTTGTGAAGATGAAACCACTCCAAATCACTAACTTTGAGCTTAACATGCTTGTTACTTTCTTGTACTTCTTATTTTGCTTCAAGATCTTGTATTGAACTTGCTCATGTCGCTTTTTAATATGCTTAGCTCTCTCTACAGCATCTCCACTAACCTACTTGTTAGTTTGATGAAGGGCTAAATCCAAAGGACTAATAGGATTGTTGCCATATAGTACTTTAAATGGACTATATCTTATGGTCTAACTAATGGAATGGATATAGGCAAATTTAATTTGACTAACAACCAGAACCCATTGCCTAATGTTCTTTCATACATAGCTCCTAAGAATATTTCCAAAGCTCCTATTAGTAACTTCAGTTTGCCTATCATTTTGGAGATGATGAGAAAAGCTAAAATTAAGGCTAGTTCCAAGTTTCCTCCAAAGGGTGCACCAAAAGTGACTTAAAAACTTTGAGTGAGTAGGCCAGCTTAGTATTGCTTCCACCTTGGTAGGATTTATCTCAATTCCATTTCTAGTTCATAACCCAAAAAGACAAGGCTATTGGTGAAAAACTTGCACTTTTTCAAGTTAAAATAGAGTTTATGCTCTTAATATGCCAAAAATCTATCAAAGATATTCAAATGTTCTCCTCACTTCGCATGAAGGTGCTTTTAGCACTGTAGAGGCCAAATGGCATAACCATCCACTCATATAAGCCATCTTTTGTTTTGAAAGCTGTCTTCCATTCATCAATTGGCCTTATTCTAATTTGATGGTAACCACTCCTAAGATCAATTTTTGCAAAGATTATAGCACCATGGAGCTGATCAAAAAGGTCATCAAGTCATGGAATAGAAAATTGATAGTCCATGTTACCTTATTTATTGCCTTACTATCTAGACACGTATGCCATGAACCATATTTTTTTGGAACCAAAGAGCCAAGACAACATAAGGACTCATACTCTCTTTCATCATGCCTTTGGTCATTTATTCTTTAACTGGTCTTTGTAACTCATCATGCTCCATTGGACTCATTCTATAGGCTATCTTGTTAGGTAAAACAGCTTCGAGAACAAGATTAATCCAATATTGGATGTCTCTCATAGGAGAAAGGCCTGTTGGTATATCCTCAAACACCACATCATTGAATTATTCAAGAATAGGCTTCATAATGAAGGGTAGTTTTTTTTCAACTTTATTTTCCTCCATGACCAGTGCATACATTTCTCCCTCTATTTTTAACTTCTTTTTACATTCAGTTGGGTTAGTAACACATTTCGCTTTATTTTAGAAAGTTTGGGAATATCCATAAGTTTAGTAGGACCCAAAATGATTTTACAACCATCTTTAGTAAAAGAGTATATATGTTTATAACTGTCATACAAAACTCTCTTATCATAATGCCAAAAATGCCTAAAAAGTAAATAACCTGCATCCATAGGAGCGGCATCACATCAAATTTTATCTTTGTATTTCTTTCTAATAGAATATGCTACTAGGCAACGTTCACACACCTTAATCTCATTACCTTTTTAGAGCTAACAAAGTTGGCAAGGATTAGGATATAGGATTGCTTTGAGATTTAACTTCTTCACCATCTCATTAGACATCACATTTTCAAAGTTGCCACTATCAATAATCACAACACACATCTTTCCATGAGTAATGCATCACATGTCAAAAATATTCTTCTTTAACCAGTCCTTTTGTTCTCTTTCATAAGTAACACTTAGACTATGTTGAACAACAATAGATAAACAATGATCACATAGGTTACCTCATTGTCATCATCTTGTTCTTGGACATCTTCATGTTCTTCCTCTTCCACATCATAAATTTCTTCTTCCATTAAGGTAACAATTCTATACCTTAGACATTTTGATGCAATATGCCTAAACCCTTGACACTTTAAGCACTTATGAGAACTAGAATTTGCAGTGTTAGGTTATTGTTTGCTAGTTCCCACTCCATTATTCTTTGCTTGCATTTTAGGATAGGACTTGGCCATTGCATTTGGTTTAAAGTTGTTTTCCTTAGTGAATCTTTCCCATGCACCAAACCTTGAGCCACCACTACAAAGCTCCTTTTGTTGCTTCTTTACTTTAAATGCCAACTTACAAAAATCATTTAAGGACCAGTAAGGTTGTAGCTAAACCACATTAGCTATCTTGTATTTTCGACCTCCAAGGTAGTGTTCTTTTAGTTCAACCAATTTACCCTCTAACAAAAAACTACCAAATTCTACTATGTATTCTTTCACAGAGAGATTGCTTTATTTCATATTATGGAGCTTAAAAAAATGCCATTACTTTAATTATCAGGCAAGTATTTCTTCTTTGGTTCTTTTTTCATCTTGGCTTATGTTGCAATCTTGCTTCTTCCTTTTCATTCTCTTTGCCTTTTCAATTTTTTCCACCAAAGATATGCTCCATCGTGTTTTACCAATCAAGAAACTCATCTAGTGCCATTTTTCCTTCAAATTTAGGAGCTTTCACTTTACGATTAAAGAAGTTGTAACCTTTTTTATCATTATGGTTCCTCTAGCCATTGTTCCTTAACTCCCACATAAGCAAAGATGTGCTATCATCAGAAGTATGGATTTGTTCATAATGGAAAAGGTTGTCATCCTCTTCATTATCACTTTGTACATCATCTGCGACTTCATACCTTTCAAAAACCCTCAAACATTGTTGTAGTTGCTCAATCTATTGCCTTAAATCCTCAAAGATAGCATCTCATTCATCCACTTAAAGGGTTGTCTCTTCTGCCATGTTTTCTGTACGACGATGCCTGGTAGCCCTGAACAACCTTGAGATTTGATACCAAACTGATGTAGGACAAACAGATTGGAAGAAAAAAGGCAACTTGGTAACAAAAATAACAAAAACCAACTAAAAAGGATATAAAATTCACCACCTAAGTTTGAAAGATTCAAAAAAAATAATAATAAGGCTAACCACCAAGAATTACTTTAAGGGATACAAAAATACACCACTCCATGGATATAATTCAAGGATAAAACCACCACTCTATAGAAATCCACTAAAAAAATACAAGAATATAGAAGTCTCAAAAGAGAATTCACTTTTGTTTCATACTTAATAATCTACCGATTATAATCTAAAGAGATAATTTAAATACTAGTGGCTGGAACAAACCTCCAAGCCTTAGGAAATCTGAAAGGAAACAACATAATTTACTAAAATTTAATGTGATTCACCAAATTAAGGTAATTATAATTCTTAATCCCTAAAATTCAACAAATCTATCTAATTGACCAATCTATATTGATCAGGCCATAACTTCCTCCACTAAAAACCAATCAATACAATCTCATACATTCTAGAAACTAGACTTAAAGATCTTTCCATCCATATATGGCATGCCCTTTAACTCCTTCGGACTTATTAAAATGTCACCCCCAAGTTGACCCATGATCAAAAGTTGTAATTCCTTTGAACTATGAGTTGTATGGGTTGCATGGCCTTCTCCCACAAATTTAGACACTCCTATGTCAATGCAGGTGTGTTCCTTAGATTTACTCTAAAATGTGCTGAATATGCGAAGAAAATTGCATGGAGTTTAGGTTTGAAAAGGAGGCTATCACTAGAAGGTGACAAGTCCAATCCACCAAAGGTTGGTTACAAGTTTAGTCAATGTAGGGTCAAGGACTTGTTTAGGGAAAGACTTAGCAAACTTGCAAATGATGTCTATGGTCTCAATGGTTTTGCTGCATTACCGGTTTTCACTTGTTCCTAGACACAAGGTGGAGTAGAAGATGTCTCACACTTTGTTCATGAAGAAAGCCCTTCGTGTTTACTTACAGCCTTGCATACTTGCATAGAACATGGGTGCATTTAGGTTATAAAATTTTATACTCTCAAACTATGTATTTGCTCTTATGCAATATGTACAAGAATGGCATGTAGGATCGTTAATTGTTCAAGTAGGCTTAATTTGGGGGGTAACATAGTTTGATTTGTTTCAATTTCATAAATTCCTTATAATGTTTGTTTTTTGGTTTGTTGATTTTGAATACAGTTGTTTAAGGTACACTTCATCATTCAAAAGAGTAATATATTTGTGATGTCTATATTCCATATCAGTTTACATGGATTTTCATATGCTTATTTAATAACTTCAATTAAAGTTATACTCGCAATTTTCAACAATCAAAATCACAAAGAACAACTTGTATACAAACTTAAACTGTTGGGTTAGATAATTTGGTGCGAGTTTGTGCATTTACGTTGTATTTGTGGTACGTAATTACTTTTGTCTAAGTGCTCGAGAGATTCTACCAAAAAAGTGTGTGTAAGAAAAAAAATGGAAATTGCAAATTGAATTGATTTGTTAGGACTGAATTTAACATTTAGAGAAATTATAGGTTGTGGTG
>JBBYHK010471252.1:0-20071 GCA_038382065.1 Adansonia grandidieri | reverse complement strand
CATCAATGTCATTCATCTCAAGGAGTAGAATGAGTTTATGGTGCGTAATCTTGAAAAGAAAGGAGACTATTTTGTGAATCCATGTTTATCCCAATTGGCAAACAAACTTTAATTCCAAAAAATGGTGGAATGAAAAGCTTTTCTTACGAAACCAAAGCATTAATGTCATTCATGTAAATGAGGAGTATAAGTTTATGGTGTCTAATCTTGAAAAGAAGGGAGATTATTATGTGAATCCGTGTTTGTCTCAATTGGCAAACAAACTTTAATTCCAAAAAATGGTGGAAGGAAAAGCTTTTTTTACGAAACCAAAGCATCAATGCCATTCATCTCAACAATGAGATTGAGTTATGGTGCCTAATCTTAAAAAGAAAGGAGATTACTATGTGAATCCGTGTGTGTCCCATTTGGCAAGCAAACTTTGACTCTAAAAAAATGGTGGGAGGAAAAGCTTTTCTACTAAAACCAAAGCATCAATGTCATTCATCCTAATGGGGAGAATGAATTTATGGTGTCCAATCTTGAAAAGAAAGGAGATTACTATGTGAATCCGTTTTTGTCACAATTGATGAATGAACTTTAACACTAAAAAATGATGGAAAGAAAAGCTTTTCTTCAAAAACCAAAGCATCAGTGTCATTCATCCCAAAGAGGGGAATGAGTTTGTGGTGCCCAATCTTGAAAAGAAATGAGATTACTATGTGAATCTGTGTTTGTCCGAATTGACAAATGAACTTTGATTCTCAAAATGGTGGGAACAAAAGCTTTTTAAAGGAAACCAAAGCATTAATGCCATTTATCGAAATGCGGGGAATGAGTTTATGGTGCCCATTCTTGAAAAGAAAAGAGATTACTATGTGAATCTGCATTTCTCCTAATTGGCAAATAAATTTTAATTGCAAAAAATGGTGGAATGAAAAGCTTTTCTTATGAAACCAAAGCATCAAATTCATTCATCCTAATGATGGGAATGAGTTTATGGCACCTAATCTTGGAAGGAAAGGAGATTATTATGTGAATCCTTGTTTGTTGCAATTGACAAAAAAACTATAACTCTAAAAAATGATGGGAAGAAAAGCTTTTCTTATGAAACCAAAGCATCAATGTCATTCAACCCAATAAGGAGAATGAGTTTAAGGTACCCAAACTTGAAAATAATTGGGATCACTATGTGAATCTGTGTTTGTCCCAATTGACAAATGAACATTAAAAAAATGATGGAAAGGGAAGCTTTTCTTATGAAACTGAAGCATCAATGTCATTCATCCCAATAAGGAGAATGAGTTTATGGTGTCCAATCTTTAAAAGAAAGGAGATTATTATGTGAATCCGTGTTTGCCTCAATCGACAAATGAACTTTAACTCTAAAAAATGATGGAAAATGAAGCTTTTCTTCCGAAACCAAAGAATCAATGTCATTCATCCCATTGAGGAGAATGAGATTATGGTGCCCAATCTTGAAAAGAAAGGAGAATATTATGTGAATCTGTGTTTATCCCAATTGGCAAACAAACTTTAATTCCAAAAAATAGTGGAATGAAAAGCTTTTCTCACGAAACCAAAGCATCGATGTCATTCACCTTAATGAGGAGAATGAGTTTATGGTGCCCAATCTTGAAAAGAAGGGAGATGACTATGTGATTTCTTGTTTGTCCCAATTGGCAAATGAACTTTAATTTTAGAAAATGGTGGAAAGAAAAGCTTTTCTATTGATACCAAAGCATCAATGCCATTCATCCTAATGAAGAGAATGAGTTTGTAGTGCCCAATCTTGAAAACAAAGGTGATTACATTGTAAATTCATGTTTCACCCAATTGACAAATGAAATTTGATTCTAAAAAAAACAAAAAGCTTCCTAAATGAAACCAAGGCATCAAAGTCATTCATCCTAATGAGGAGAATAAGTTTATGGTGCCCAATCAAGAAAGGAAAGGAGATTATTTTGTGAATCTGTGTTTGTCCCAGCCGATAAATGAATTTTAACTATAAAAATTGATGGAAAGAGAAGCTTTTCATATAAAACCAAAGCATCAATATCATTCATACCAATGAGGAGATTGAGTTTATGGTGCCCAATCTCGAAAAGAAAGGACATTACTATGTGAATCCGTGCTTGTCCCAATTGGGAAACAAACTTTAATTCTGGAAAATGGTGGAAAGAAAAGCTTTTTTATTGAAAGTAAAGCATCAATGTCATTCATCCTAAGGAGTAGAATGGGTTTATAGTGCCCAATCTTGAAAAGAAAGGGGATTATTATGCAGATCCCTGCTTATCCCAATTGGCAAACAAACTTTAATTCCAAAAAATGGTGGAATGAAAAGCGTTTCTAACGAAACTAAAGCATCAATGTCATTCATCTAAATTAGAAGAATGAGTTTATGGTGCCCAATCTTCAAAAGAAAGGAGATTATTATGTGAATCCATATTTGTCCTAATTGGCAAACAAACTTTAATTCTAGAAAATGGTGAAAAGAAAAGCTTTTCTATTGAAACCAAAGCATCAATGTCATTTATCCTAAGGAGTAGAACGAGTTTATAGTGCCCAATCTTGAAAAGAAAAGAGATTATAATGTAAATCCATGTTTATCCCAATTGGCAAACAAACCTTAATTCCAAAAAATGGTGGAATGAAAAGCTATTCTTACGAAACCAAAGCATCAATGTCATTCACCTAAATGAATAGAATGAGTTTATGGTGCCCAATCTTGAAAAGAAAGTAGATTATTATGTGAATCCGTGTTTGTCCCAATTGGCAAACAAACTTTAATTCCAAAAAATGGTGGAACGAGAAGCTTTTCTTATGAAACCAAAGCATCAATGTCATTCATCTCAATGATGAGAATTAGTTTATAGTGGCCAATCTTGAAAGGAAAGGAGATTACTATATGAATCCATGTTTGTCCCAATTGGCAAACAAACTTTAATTCCAAAAAATGGTGGAATGAAAAGCTATTCTTACGAAACCAAAGCATCAATGTCATTCATCCAAATGAATAGAATGAGTTTATGGTGCCCAATCCTTAAAAGAAAGGAGATTATTATGTGAATCCGTGTTTGTCCCAATTGGCAAACAAACTTTAATTCCAAAAAATGGTGGAACGAGAAGCTTTTCTTACGAAACCAAAGCATCAATGTCATTCATCTCAATGATGAGAATTAGTTTATAGTGCCCAATCTTGAAAAGATAGGAGATTACTATGTGAATCCGTATTTGTCCCAATTGGCAAACAAACTTTAACTCTAAAAAATGGTGGAATGAAAAGCTTTTCTATTGAAGCGAAAGCATTAATGTCATTCATCTCAATAAAGAGAATGAGTTTATGGTGCCCAATCTTGACAAAAAAGGATATTACTATGTGAATCTGTGTTTGTCCCAACTAGTAAACAAACTTTAATTCTAAAAAATGGTGGAAAGAAAAGTTTTTCTATTGAAACCAATGCTTTTATGTCATTGATCCCAAGGGGTAGAATGAGTTTATGGTGCCCAATCTTGGCAAGAATGGAGATTATTTTGTGAATCCGTGTTTATCCCAATTGGCAAACAAACTTTAATTCCAAAAAATTATGGAATGAAAAGCTTTTCTTACAAAATCGAAGCATCAATGCCATTCATCTCACTGAGGAGAATGAGTTTATAGTGCCCAATCTTGAAAAGAAAGGAGATTACTATGTGAATCCATGTGCGTCCTATTTGGCAAACAAACTTTAACTCTAAAAAAATGGTGGGAAGAAAAGCTTTTCTACTGAAACCAAAGCATCAATGTCATTCATCCCAAGGAGGAGAATGAGTTTATGGTGCCCAATCTTGAAAAGAAAAGAGATTACTATATGAATCCGTGTTTGTCACAATTGACAAATGAACTTTAACTCTAAAAAATGATGGGAAGAAAAGCTTTTCTTATGGAATCGAAGCATCAATGTCACTCATCCCAATGGGGAGAATGAGTTATGGTGCTCAATCTTAGAAAGAAAGGAGATTACTATATGAATCCATGTTTGTCCCAATCGGTAAATAAACTTTAACTCCAAAAAATGATGGAAAGAGAAGCTTTTGTTATGAAGCCAAAGCATCAATGTCATTCATCCCAAAGGGGAGAATCAGTTATGGTACTCAATCTTGAAAAGAAAGGAGATTACTATGTAAATTCGTTTTAGTCCCAACTGGCAAGCAAACTTTAATTCTAAAAAATGATGGAAAGAGAAGCTTTTCTTATGAAACCAAAGCATGAATGTCATTCATACCAATGAGGAGAATGAGTTTATGGTGCCAAATCTTGAAAAGAAAGGACATTACTATATGAATCCGTGTTTTTTGCAATTGGTAAACAAACTTTAATTCTAAAAATTGGTGGAAAGAAAAGCATTTCTATTGAAACCAAAGCATCAATGTCATTCATCTCAAGGAGTAGAATGAGTTTATGGTGCGTAATCTTCAAAAAAAAGGAGATTATTATGTGAATCCGTGTTTATCCCAATTGGCAAACAAACTTCAATTCCAAAAAATGGTGGCATGAAAAGCTTTTCTTACGAAACCAAAGCATCAATGTCATTCATGTAAATAAGGAGTATAGGTTTATGGTGCCCAATCTTGAAAAGAAAGGAGATTATTATGTGAAACCGTGTTTGTCCCAATTGGCAAACAAACTTTAATTCCAAAAAATGGTGGAACGAAAAGCTTTTCTTACGAAACCAAAGCGTCAATGGCATTCATCTCAATGATGAGAATGAGTTATGGTGCCCAATCTTGAAAAGAAAGGAGATTACTATGTGAATTCGTGTGTGTCCCATTTGGCAAACAAACTTTGACTCTAAAAAAATGGTGGAAGGAAAAGTTTTTCTACTAAAACCAAAGCATCAATGTCATTCATCCTAATGGGGAGAATGAATTTATGGTGCCCAATCTTGAAAAGAAAGGAGATTACTATGTAAATCCATGTTTGTCACAATTGATGAATGAACTTTAACACTAAAAAATGATGGAAAGAAAAGCTTTTCTTCAGAAACCAAAGCATCAGTGTCATTCATCCCAACGAGGAGAATGAGTTTATAGTGCCTAATCTTGAAAAGAAATGAGATTAGTATGTAAATCTGTGTTTGTCCGAATTGACAAATGAACTTTGATTCTAAAAAATGGTGGGAACAAAAGCTTTTTAAAGGAAACCAAAGCATTAATTCCATTTATCGAAATACGGGGAATGAGTTTATAGTGCCCAACCTTGAAAAGAAAAGAGATTACTATGTGAATCCGTGTTTGTCCTAATTGGCAAATAAACTTTAATTCCAAAAAATGGTAGAATGAAAAGCTTTTCTTATGAAACCAAAGCATCAAAGTCATCATCCCAACGATGGGAATGAGTTTATGGCACCCAATCTTGAAAGGAAAGGAGATTACTATGTGAATCCGTGTTTGTTGCAATTGACAAATGAACTATAACTTTAAAAAATAATGGGAAGAAAAGCTTTTCCTATGAAACCAAAGCATCAATATCATTCAACCCAATGAGGAGAATGAGTTTATGGTTCCCAAACTTGAAAATAATTAGGATCACTATGTGAATCTATGTTTGTCCCAATTGACAAATGAACTTTAAAAAATGATGGAAACGGAAGCTTTTCTTATGAAACCAAAGCATCAATGTCATTCATCCCAATAAGGAGAATGAGTTTATGGTGCCCAATCTTTAAAAGAAATGAGATTATTATGTGAATCCGTGTTTGTCTCTATCGATAAATGAACTTTAACCCTAAAAAATAATGGAAAAAGAAGCCTTTCTTCTGAAACCAAAGCATCAATATCATTCATCCCATTGAGGAGAATGAGATTATGGTGCCCAATCTTAAAAGGAAAAGAGAATATTATGTGAATCCATGTTTATCCTAATTGGCAAACAAACCTTAATTCCAAAAAATGGTGGAATGAAAAGCTTTTCTTATGAAACCAAAGTATCGATGTCATTCACCTTAATGAGGAGAATGAGTTTATGGTGCCCAATCTTGAAAAGAAGGGATTACTATGTGATTTCTTGTTTGTCCCAACTGGCAAATGAACTTTAATTCTAGAAAATGGTGGAAAGAAAAGCTTTTCTATGATACCAAAGCATCAATGCCATTCATCCCAATGAGGAGAATGAGTTATGGTGCCCAATCTTGAAAAGAAAGGTGATTACATTGTTAATTCGTGTTTCACCCAATTGACAAATGAACTTCGATTCTAAAAGAACAAAAACTTTTTAAATGAAACCAAGGCATCAATGTCATTCATCGCAATGAGAAGAATGAGTTTATGGTGCCCAATCAAGAAAAGAAAGGAGATTATTTTGTGAATCCATTTTTGTCCTAGCCGATAAATGAATTTTAACTCGACAAAATGATGGAAAGAGAAGCTTTTCATATGAAACCAAAGCATCAATGTCATTCATACCAATGAGGAGACTGAGTTTATGGTGCCTAATCTCAAAAAGAAAAGACATTACTATGTGAATCTATGTTTGTCCCAATTGGCAAACAAACTTTAATTCTGGAAAATGGTGGAAAGAAAAGCTTTTCTATTAAAAGCAAAGCATCAATGTCATTCATCCCAAGAAGTAGAATGAGTTTATGGTGCCCAATCTTGAAAAGAAAGGAGATTATTATGTAAATCCTTCTTTATCCCAATTGGCAAACAAACTTTAAATCCAAAAAATGGTGGAATGAAAAGCTTTTCTTACGAAACCAAAGCATCAATGTCATTCATCTAAATGAGGAGAATGAGTTTATGGTGCCCAATCTTGAAAAGAAAAGAGATTATTATGTGAATCCGTGTTTGTCCCAATTGGTAAACAAACTTTAATTCTGGAAAATGGTGGAAAGAAAAGCTTTTCTATTAAAATCAAGGCATCAATGTCATTCATCCCAAGGAGTAGAACGAGTTTATGGTGCCTAATCTTGAAAAGAAAGAAGATTATTATGTAAATCCATGTTTATCCCAGTTTGGCAAACAAACTTTAATTCCAAAAAATGGTGGAATGAAAAGCTATTCTTACAAAACCAAAACATCAATGCCATTCATCTAAATGAATAGAATGAGTTTATGGTGCCCAATCTTGAAAAGAAAAAAGATTATTATGTGAATCCGTGTGTGTCCCAATTGGCAAACAAACTTTAATTCCAAAAAATGGTGGAATGAAAAGCTTTTCTTATAAAACCAAAGTATCAATGTCATTTATCTCAATGACGAGAATGAGTTATAGTGCCCAATCTTGAAAAGAAAGGAGATTATTATGTGAATCCGTGTTTATCCTAATTGGCAAACAAACTTTAACTCTAAAAAATGGTAGAATTAAAAGCTTTTCTATTGAAACCAAAGCATCAATATCATTCATCTCAATGAAAAGAATGAGTTTATGGTGCCCAATCTTGACGAGAAAGGAGATTACTATGTGAATCTATGTTTGTCCCAACTAACAAACAAACTTTAATTCTAAAGAATGGTGGAAAGAAAAGTTTTTCTATTGAAACCAATGCATTAATGTCATTAATCCCAAGGGGCAGAATGAGTTTATGGTGCCTAATCTTGAAAAGAAAAGAGATTATTTTGTGAATCCATGTTTATCCCAATTGGCAAACAAACTTTAATTCCAAACAATGGTGGAATGAAAAGCTTTTCTTATGAAACCGAAGCATCAATGTCATTCATCTCAATGAAGAGAAAGAGTTTATGGTGCCCAATCTTGAAAAGAAAGGAGATTACTATGTGAATCCATGTGTGTCCTATTTGGCAAACAAACTTTAACTCTAAAAAAATGGTGGAAAGAAAAGCTTTTCTACTGAAACCAAAGCATCAATGTCATTCATCCCAACTAGAAGAATGAGTTTATGGTGCCCAATCTTGAAACGAAAGGAGATTACTATGTGAATCCATGTGTATCCTATTTGGCAAACAAACTTTAACTCTAAAAAAATGGTGGAAAGAAAAGCTTTTCTATTGAAACAAAAGCATCAATGTCATTCATCCTAACTAGGAGAATGAGTTTATGGTGCCCAATTTGGAGAAAAAAGTAGATTACTATGTGAATCCATGTTTGGCCCAATTGGCGAACAAACTTTAATTCTAGAAAATGGTGGAAAGAAAAGCTTTTCTATTGAAACCAAAGCATCAATGTCATTCATCCTAAGGAGTAGAATGAGTTTATGGTGCCCAATCTTGAAAAGAAAGGAAATTATTATGTGAATCCGTGTTTATACCAATTGGCAAAAAAACTTTAATTCCAAAAAATGGTGGAATGAAAAGCTTTTCTCATGAAACCAAAGCATCAATGACATTCATCTAAATAAGGAGGATGAGTTTATGGTGCCCAATCTTGAAAAGAAAGGAGATTATTATGTGAATCCATGTTTATCCCAATTGGGAAACAAACTTTAATTCCAAAAAATGGTGGAACGAAAAGCTTTTCTTACGAAACCAAAGCATCAATGTCATTCATCTCAATGATGAGAATTAGTTTATAGTCCTAATCTTGAAAAGAAAAGAGATTACTATGTGAATTCTTGTTTGTCCCAATTGGCAAACAAACTTTAACTCTAAAAATGGTGGAATGAAAAGGTTTTCTATTGATGCCAAAGCATCAATGTCATTCATCTTAATAAAGAGAATGAGTTTATGGTGCCAAATCTTGGAAAGAAAAGAGATTATTTTTTGAATCCGTGTTTATCCCAATTGATAAACAAACTTTAATTCCAAAAAATGGTGGAATGAAAGCTTTTCTTACAAAACTGAAGCATCAATGTCATTCATCTCACTGAGGAGAATGAGTTTATGGTGCCCAATCTTGAAAAGAAAGGAGATTACTATTTGAATCTATGTGCGTCCAATTTGGCAAACAAACTTTAACTCTAAAAAATTGGTGGAAAGAAAAGCTATTCTACTGAAACCAAAGCATCAATGTCATTCATCCCAGTAAGGAAAATGAGTTTATGGTGCCCAATCTTGAAAAGAAATGAGATTACTATGTGAATCCGTGTTTGTCACAATTGACAAAAAAACTTTAACTCTAAAAAATGATGGGAAGAAAAACATTTCTTATGAAACGGAAGCATGAATGTAATTCATCCCAATGGGTAGAATGAGTTATGGTGCTCAATCTTGAAAAGAAAGGAGATTACTATGTGAATCCATGTTTGTCCTAATTGGCAAATAAACTTTAACTCTAAAAAATGATGGAAAGCAAAGCTTTTCTTATGAAGTCGAAGCATTAATGTCATTCATCCCAAAAGGCAGAATCAGTTATGGTGCTGAATCTTGAAAAGAAAGGAGATTACTATGTGAATTTGTTTTTGTCCCAACTGGCAAGCAAACTTTAATTCTAAAAGATCATGGAAAGAAAAGCTTTTCTTATGAAACCAAAGCATCAATGTCATTCATACCAATGAGGAGAATGAGTTTATGGTGCCAAATCTTGAAAAGAAAAGACATTTCTATGTGAATCTATGTTTTTTGCAATTGGCAAACAAACTTTAATTCTAAAAAATGGTGGAAAGAAAAGCATTTCTATTGAAACCAAAGCATCAGTGTCATTCATCTCAAGGAGTAGAATGAGTTTTTGGTGCGCAATCTTGAAAGGAAAGGAGATTATTATGTGAATCCGTGTTTATCCTAATTGGCAAATAAACTTTAATTCCAAAAAATGGCAGAATGAAAAGCTTTTCTTAAGAAACCAAAGCATCAATGCCATTCATGTAAATGAGGAGTATGAGTTTATGGTGCCCAATCTTGAAAAAAAAGGAGATTATTATGTGAATTCTTGTTTGTCCCAATTGGCAAACAAACTTTAAATCCAAAAAATGGTGGAACGAAAAGCTTTACTTACAAAACCAAAGAATCAATGTCATTCATCTCAATGATGAGAATGAGTTATGGTGCCCTATCTTGAAAAGAAAAGATATTACTATGTGAATCCGCGTGTTTCCCATTTGGCAAACAAACTTTGACTCTAAAAAAATGGTGGAAGGAAAAGCTTTTCTACTGAAACCAAAACATCAATGTTATTCAACCTAATGGGGAGAATGAATTTATGGTGCCCAATCTTGAAAAGAAAGGAGATTACTATATGAATCCGTATTTGTCACAATTGATGAAGGAACTTTAACACTAAAAAATGATAGAAAGAAAAGCTTTTCTTCAGAAACCAAAGCATAAGTGTCATTCATCCTAATGAGGAGAATGAGTTTGTAGTGCCCAACCTTGAGAAGAAATGAGATTACTATGTAAATCTGTGTTTGTTCGAATTGACAAATGAACTTTGATTCTAAAAAATGGTGGGAACAAAAGCTTTTTAAAGGAAACCAAAGCATTAATGCCATTTATCGAAATATGGTGAATGAGTTTATAGTGCCCAATCTTGAAAAGAAAAGAGATTACTATGTAAATCAGTGTTTGTCCTAATTGACAAATAAGCTTTAATTCCAAAAAATGGTGGAATGAAAAGCTTTTCTTATGAAACCAAAGCATCAAAGTCATTCATCCCAATGATGGGAATGAGTTTATGGCACCCAATCTTGAAAGGAAAGGAGATTACTATGTGAATCCGTGTTTGTTGCAATTGACAAATGAACTATAACTCTAAAAAATGATGGGAAGAAAAGCTTTTCCTATGAAACTGAACCATTAATGTCATTCAACCCAATGAGGAGAATGAGTTTATGGTACCCAAACTTGAAAATAATTGGGATCACTATGTGAATCTTTGTTTGTCCCAATTGACAAATGAACTTTAAAAAATGATGGAAAGGGAAGCTTTTCTTATGAAACTGAAGCATTAATGTCATTTATCCCAATAAGGAGAATAAGTTTATGGTGACCAATCTTTAAAAGAAAAGAGATTATTATGTGAATCCGTGTTTGTCTTAATCAACAAATGAACTTTAACTCTAAAAAATGATGGAAAAAGAAGCTTTTCTTCTGAAACAAAAGCATCAATCTCATTCATCCCATTAAGGATAATGAGATCATGGTACCCAATCTTGAAAAGAAAGAAGAATATTATGTGAATCCGTGTTTATCCCAATTGGCAAATAAACTTTAATTCCAAAAAATGGTGGAATGAAAAGCTTTTCTTACGAAACCAAAGCATCAATGTCATTCACCTCAATGAGGAGAATAAGTTTATGGTGCCCAATCTTGAAAAGAAGGGAGATTACTATGTGATTCCTTGTTTGTCCCAATTGGCAAACGAGCTTTAATTCTAGAAAATGGTGGAAAGAAAAACTTTTCTATTGATACCAAAGCATCAAAGCCATTCATCCCAAGGAGTAGAATGAGTTTATGGTGCCCAATCTTGAAAAGAAAAGAGATTATTATGTAAATTCGTGTTTATCCCAATTGGTGAACAAACTTTAATTCCAAAAAATGGTGGAATGAAAAGCTTTTTTTATGAAACCAAAGCATCAATGTCATTCATCTAAATGAATAGAATCGGTTTTTGGTCCCCAATCTTGAAAAGAAAAGAGATTATTTTGTGAATCCGTGTTTGTTCCAATTGGCAAATGAACTTTAATTCCATAAAATGGTGGAACAAAAAGCATTTCTTACGAAACCAAAGTATTAATGTCATTTATCTCAATGATGAGAATGAGTTATGGTGCCCAATCTTGAAAAGAAAGGAGATAACTATATGAATCCGTGTTTGTCCCAATTGGCAAACAAACTTTAACCCTAAAAAATGGTGGAATGAAAAGCTTTTCTATTGAAACCAAAGCATCAATATCATTTATCTTAATAAAGAGAATGAGTTTATGGTGCCCAATCTTGAAAAGAAAGGAGATTACTATGTGAATCTATGTTTGTCCCAACTGGCAAACAAACTTTAATTCTAAAAAATGGTGGAAAGAAAAGTTTTTCTACTGAAACCAATGCATTAATGTCATTGATCCCAAGGGGTAGAATGTGTTTATGGTGCCCAATCTTGAAAAGAAAGGAGATTATTTTGTGAATCCGTGTTTATCCCAATTGACAAACAAACTTTAATTCCAAAAAATGGTGGAATGAAAAGCTTTTGTTACGAAATTGAAGCATCAATGTCATTCATCTCAATGAGGAGAATGAGTTTATGGTGCCCAATCTTGAAAAGAAAGGAGATTACTACATGAATCCGTGTGTGTCCCATTTGGCAAACAAACTTTAACTCTAAAAAAATGGTGGAAAGAAAAGCTTTTCTACTGAAACCAAAGCATCAATGTCATTCATCCCAATGAGAAGAATGAGTTTATGGTACCTAATCTGGAAAAGAAAGTAGATTACTATGTGAATCCATGTTTGGCCCAATTTGCGAACAAACTTTAATTCCAGAAAATGGTGGAAAGAAAAGCTTTTCCATTAAAACCAAAGCATCAGTGTCATTCATCCCAAGGAGTAGAATGAGTTTATGGCGCCCAATCTTGAAAAGAAAGGAAATTATTATGTGAATCTGTATTTATCCCAATTGGCAAAAAAAACTTTAATTCCAAAAAATGTGGAATGAAAAGCTTTTCTTATGAAACTAAAGCATCAATGTCATCCATCTAAATGAGGAGAATGGTTTTATGGTGCCTAATCTTGAAAAGAAAGGAGATTATTATGTGAATCCGTGTTTGTCCCAATTGGCAAATAAACTTTAATTCCAAAAAATGATGGAACGAAAAGCTTTTTTTACTAAACCAAAGCATCAATGCCATTCATCTTAATGATAAGAATTAGTTTAGAGTGCCCAATCTTGAAAAGAAAGGAGATTACTATGTGAATCCATGTTTGTGCCAATCGACAAACAAACTTTAACTCTAAAAAATGGTGGAATGAAAAGCTTTTCTTACGAAACCATAGGATCAATGTCATTCATCTAAATGTGAAGTATGAGTTTATGGTGCCCAACCTTGAAAGGGAGATTACTATGTGAATCTGTGTTTGTCACAATTGACAAATGAACTTTAACTCTAAAAAATGATAGGAAGAAAAGCTTTTCTTATGGAACTGAAGCATCAATGTCATTCATCACAATGGGGAGAATGAGTTATGGTGCTCAATCTTGAAAAGGAAAGAGATTACTATGTGAATCCATGTTTGCCCCACTTGGCAAATAAACTTTAACTCTAAAAATTGATGGAAAGAGAAGCTTTTCTTATGAAGCCGAAGCATCAATGTCATTCATCCCAATGGGGAGAATGAGTTATGGTGCTTAATCTTGAAAAAAAAGGAGATTACTATGTAAATCCGTTTTTGCCCCAACTGGCAAATAAACTTTCATTCTAAAAAATGATGGAAAGAGAAGCCTTTCTTATGAAACCAAAGCATCAATGTCATTCATACTAATAAGGAGAATGAGTTTATGGTGCCAAACCCTAGAAAGAAAGGACATTACTATGTGAATCCATGTTTGTCCCACTTGGCAAACAAACTTTAATTCTAGAAAATGGTGGAAAGAAAAGCTTTTCTATTAAAACCAAAGCATCAATGTCATTCATCTCAAGGAGTAGAATGAGTTTATGGTGCCCAATCTTGAAGAGAAAGGAGATTATTATGTGAATCCGTGTTTATCCTAATCGGAAAACAAACTTTAATTCCAAAAAAGCTTTTCTATTGAAGCCAAAGCATTAATGTCATTCATCTCAATGAAGAGAATGACTTTATGGCACCCAATCTTGACAAGAAAGGAGATTACTATGTGAATCTGTGTTTCCCCCAACTAGCAAACAAACTTTAATTCTAAAAATGGAGGTAAGAAATTTTTTCTATTGAAACCAATGCATTAATGTCATTGATCCCAAGGGGTAGAATGAGTTTATGGTGCCCAATCTTGAAAAGAAAGGAGATTATTTTGTGAATCCGTGTTTATCCCAATTGACAAACAAACTTTAATTCCAAAAAATGGTGGAATGAAAAGCTCTTGTTACGAAATTGAAGCATCAATGTCGTTCATCTCAATGAGGAGAATGAGTTTATGGTGTCCAATCTTGAAAAGAAAGCAGATTACTACATGAATTGTGTGTGTCCCATTTGGCAAACAAACTTTAACTCCAAAAAAAATGGTGGAAAGAAAAGCTTTTCTACTGAAACCAAAACATCAATGTCATTCATCCCAACGAGCAGAATGAGTTTATGGTACCCAATCTGGAAAAGAAAGTAGATTAATATGTGAATCCGTGTTTGACCCAATTTGTGAACAAACTTTAATTCTAGAAAATGGTGGAAAGAAAAGCTTTTCCATTGAAACCAAAGCATCAGTGTCATTCATCCCAAGGAGTAGAATGAATTTATGGTGCCCAATCTTGAAAAGAAAGGAGATTACTATGTGAATCCCTGTCCGTCCCATTTGGCAAACAAACTTTAACTCTAAAAAAATGGTGGAAAGAAAAGCTTTTCTACTAAAACCAAAGCATCAATGTCATTCATCCCAATGAGGAGAATGAGTTTATAGTGCCCAATCTTGAAAAGAAAGGAGATTACTATGTGAATCTATGTTTGTCATAATTGACAAATGAACTTTAACTCTAAAAAATGATGGGAAGAAAAGCTTTTCTTATGGAACCGAAGCATCAATGTCATTCATCCTAATGGGGAGAATGAGTTATGGTGCTCAATCTTGAAAAGGAAAGAGATTACTGCGTGAATCCATGTTTGTCCTAATTGGCAAATGAACTTTAACTCTAAAAATTGATGAAAAGAGGAGCTTTTCTTATAAAGCAGAAGCATCAATGTCATTCATCCTAATGGGGAGAATCAGTTATGGGGAGAATGAGTTATGGTGCTCAATCTTGAAAAGAAAGGCGATTGGTATGTGAATCCATTTTTGTCCCAACTGGCAAACAAATTTTCATTCTAAAAAATGATGGAAAGAGAAGCTTTTCTTATGAAACCAAAGCATCAATGTCATTCATACTAATGAGGAGAATGAGTTTATGGTGCCAAATCTTGAAAAGAAAGGACATTACTAAATGAATCCGTGTTTGTCTCACTTGGCAAACAAACTTTAATTCTAGAAAATAGTGGAAAGAAAAGCTTTTCTATTGAAACCAAAATATCAATGTCATTCATCTCAAGGAGTGGAATGAGTTTATGGTGCCCAATCATGAAAAGAAAGGAGATTATTATGTGAATCTGTGTTTATCCCAATTAGCAAAGAAACTTTAATTCCAAAAAATGGTGGAATGAAAAGCTTTTCTTACGAAACCATAGCATCAATGTTATTCATCTAAATATGGAGTATGAGTTTGTGGTGCCCAATCTTGAAAAGAAAGAAGATTATTATTTGAATCCGTGTTTGTCCTAATTGGCAAACAAACTTTAATTCCAAAAAATGGTGGAACAAAAAGCTTTTCTTATGAAACCAAAGCATCAATGTCATTCATCTCAATGATGAGAATGAGTTATGGTGCCCAATCTTGGAAAGAAAGGAGATTACTATGTGAATCCGTATGTGTCCCATTTGGCAAACAAACTTTAATTGTAACAAATGGTGGAAAGTAAAGCTTTTCTATTGAAACCAAAGCATCAATGTCATTCATCCCAATAAGAAGAATGAGTTTAAGGTGCCCAATCTTGAAAAAAAAGGAGATTACATGTGAATATGAGTTTGTCCTAGTTGACAAATGAACTTTAACTCTAGAAAATGATGGGAAGAAAAGCATTTCTTATGAAACCAAAGCATTAATGTCATTCGTCCCAATGCAGAGAATGAGTTTGTGGTGCTCAATCTTGAAAAGGGAGGACATTATTATGTGAATCCGTGTTTGTCCCAGTTGACAAATGAACTTTAACTCTAAAAAATGATAGGAGGAAAAGCTTTTCTTAAGAAACCAAAGTGTTATTATCATTCATCCCAATGAGGAGAATGAGTTTATGTGCCCAATCTTGAAAAAGAAGGACATTACTATGTGAATTTGTGTTTGTCCTAATTGGCAAACAAACTTTAATTCCAAAAAATGGTGGAATGAAAAGCTTTTCTTGCAAAACCGAAGCATCAATGTCATTCATCTCACTGAGGAGAATGAGTTTATGGTGCCCTATCTTGAGAAGAAAGGAGATTACTATATGAATCTGTGTGCGTCCCATTTGGCAAACAAACTTTAACTCTAAAAAAATGGTGGAAAGAAAAGCTTTTCTACTAAAACCAAAGCATCAATGTCATTCATCCCAATGAGGAGAATGAGTTTATGGTGCCTAATCGTGAAAAAGAGATTACTATGTGAATCCGTGTTTGTCACAATTGACAAATGAACTTTAACTATAAAAAATGATAGGAAGAAAAGCTTTTCTTATGGAACTGAAGCATCAATGTCATTCATCCCAATGGGGAGAATGAGTTATGGTGCTCAATCTTGAAAAGGAAAGAGATTACTATATGAATCCATGTTTGTCCTAATTGGCAAATAAACTTTAACTCTAAAAATTGATGGAAAGAGAAGCTTTTCTTATGAAGCCGAAGCATCAATGTCATTCATCCCAATGGGGAGAATGAGTTACGGTGCTTAATCTTGAAAAGAAAAGAGATTACTATGTGAATCCGTTTTTGCCCCAACTGGCAAACAAACCTTCATTCTAAAAAATGATGGAAAGAGAAGCTTTTCTTATAAAATCAAAGCATCAATGTCATTCATACTAATAAGGAGAATGAGTTTATGGTGCCAAATCCTGAAAAGAAAGGACATTACTATGTGAATCCATGTTTGTCCTACTTGGCAAACAAACTTTAATTCTAGAAAATGGTGGAAAAAAAAGCTTTTCTATTAAAAACAAAGCATCAATGTCATTCATCTCAAAAAGTAGAATGAGTTTATGGTGCCCAATCTTGAAGAGAAAGGAGATTATTATGTGAATACGTATTTATCCTAATTGGCAAACAAACTTTAATTCCAAAAAATGGTGGAATGAAAAGCTTTTCTTACGAAACCATAGCATCAATGTCATTAATCTAAATGTGGAGTATGAGTTTATTATGCCTAATCTTGAAAAGAAAGAAGATTATTATCTGAATCCATATTTGTCCCAATTGGCAAACAAACTTTAATTCCAAAAAATGGTGGAACAAAAAGCTTTTCTTATGAAACCAAAGTATCAATGTCATTCATCTCAATGATGACAATGAGTTATGGTGCCCAATCCTGAAAAGAAAGGAGATTACTATGTGAATCGGTGTGTGTCCCATTTGGCAAACAAACTTAAATTCTAAAAAATGGTGGAAAGTAAAGCTTTTCTATTGAAACCAAAGCATTATTCATCCTAATAAGGAGAATGAGTTTAAGGTGCCCAATCTTGACAAGAAAGGACATTACATGTGAATCTATGTTTGTCCCAACTAACAAATGAACTTTAACTCTAGAAAATGATGGGCAAAAAAGCTTTTCTTACGAAACCAAAGCATTAATGTCATTCATCCCAATGAGGAGAATGAGTTTATGGTACACAATCTTGAAAAGGGAGAACATTATTATGTGAATTCGTGTTTGTCCCAATTGATAAATGAACTTTAACTCTAAAAAATGATAGGAAGAAAAGCTTTTCTTAAGAAACCAAAGTGTTATTGTCATTCTTCCCAATGAGGAGAATGAGTTTATGGTGCCCAATCTTGAAAAAGGAGGACGTTACTATGTGAATTTGTGTTTGTCCCAATTGGCAAACAAACTTTAATTTCAGAAAATGGTGGAATGAAAAGCTTTTCTTATAAAACCAAAGCATCAATGTCATTCATCTCAATGATGAGAATGTGTTATGGCACCCAATCTTGGAAAAAAAAGAGATTACTATGTGAATTCGTGTATGTCCCATTTGGCAAACAAACTTTAATTCTAAAAACTAGTGGAAAGAAAAGCTTTTCTATTGAAACCAAAGCATAAATGTTGTTCATCCCAAGGAGTAAAATGAGTTTATGGTGCCCAATCTTGAAAAGAAAGGAAATTATTATGCGAATCTATGTTTATCCTAATTGGCAAAAAAACTTTAATTCCAAAAAATGGTGGAATGAAAAGCTTTTCTTATAAAACCAAAGCGTTAATGTCATTCATCTAAATGAGGAGAATGAGTTTATGGTGCCCAATCTTGAAAAAAAAAGAGATTATTGTGTGAATTCGTGTTTGTCCCAATTGGCAAACAAACTTTAATTCCAAAAAATGGTGGAACAAAAAACTTTTCTTACGAAACCACAGCATCAATGTCATTCATCTCAATGATGAGAATTAGTTTATGTGAATCCGTGTTTATCCCAATCGGCAAACAAACTTTAATTCCAAAAAATGGTGGAATGAAAAGCTTTTCTTACGAAACCAAAGCATCGATGTCATTCACCTCAATAGGGAGAATGAGTTTATGGTGCCTAATCTTGAAAACAAGGGGATTACTATGTGATTCCTTGTTTGTCCCAATTGGCAAACGAACTTTAATTCTAGAAAATGGTGGAGAGAAAAACTTTTCTATTGATACCAAAGCATCAATGCCATTCATCCCAATGAGGAGAATGAGTTTGTGGTGCCCAATCTTGAAAAGAAAGGTGATTATATTGTAAATCCGTGTTTCACCCAATTGACAAATGAACTTTGATTCTAAAAAAACAAAAAACTTTTTAGATGAGACCAAGGCACCAATGCCATTCATCTTAATGAGGAGAATGAGTTTATGGTGCCTAATCAAGAAAGAAAAATGGATTATTTTGTGAATCCGTGTTTGTCCCAGCCGATAAATGAATTTTAACTCTAAAAAATAATGGAAAGAGAAGTTTTTCATATGAAACCAATGCATCAATGTCATTCATACCAATGAAAAGACTGAGTTTATGGTGCCCAATCTCGAAAAGAAAGGACATTACTATGTGAATCTATTTTTGTCCCAATTGGCAAACAAACTTTAATTTTGGAAAATGGTGGAAAGAAAAGCTTTTCTATTGAAGGCAAAGCATCAATGTCATTCATCCCAAGGAGTGGAATGAGTTTATGGTGCCTAATCTTGAAAAGAAAGAAGATTATTATGTAAATCCCTGTTTATCCCAATTGGCAAACAAACTTTAATTCCAAAAAATGGTGGAATGAAAAGCTTTTCTTACGAAACCAAAGCATCAAAGTCATTCATCTAAGTTAGGAGAATGAGTTTATGGTGCCCAATCTTGAAAAGAAAGGAGATTATTATGTAAATCTGTGTTTGTCCCAATTGGCAAACAAACTTTAATTCCAAAAAATGGTGGAATGAAAAGCTTTTCTTACAGAACCAAAATATCAATGTCATTCATCTCTATGATGAGAATGAGTTATGGTGCCCAATCTTGAAAAGAAAGGAGATCACTATGTGAATCCGTGTTTGTCCCAATTGGTAAACAAACTTTAACTCTAAAAAATGGTGAAAAGAAAAGCTTTTCTGTTAAAACGAAAGCATCAATGTCATTCATCTCAATGAAGAGAATGATTTTATGATGAGCAATCCTGACAAGAAAGGAGATTACTATGTGAATCTGTATTTGTCCCAACTGGCAAATGAACTTTAATTCTAAAAAATGGTGGAAAGAAAAGTTTTTCTATTGAAACCAATGCATTAATGTCATTGATCCTAAGAGGTAGAATGAGTTTATGGTGCCCAATCTTGAAAAGAAAGGAGATTATTTTATGAATCTGTGTTTATCCCAATTGGTAAACAAATTTTAATTCCAAAAAATGGTGGAATGAAAAGCTTTTCGTACGAAACTGAAGCATCAATGTCATCCATCTCAAAGAGGAGAATGAGTTTATGGTGCCCAATCTCGAAAAGAAAGGAGATTACTATGTGAATCCATGTTTGTCCCGATTGGCAACCAAACTTTAATTCTAAAAAATGGTGGAAACTAAAGCTTTTCTATTGAAATCAAGGCATTAATGTCGTTCATCCCAATAAGGAGAATGAGTTTAAGGCACCCAATCTTGAAAAGAATAGAGATTACATGTGAATCCATGTTTTTCCCAATTGACAAATGAACTTTAACTCCAGAAAATGATGGGAAGAAAAGCTTTTCTTATGAAACCAAAGTATTAATGTCATTCATCCTAATGAGGAGAATGAGTTTATGGTGCCTAATCTTGAAAAGAGAGGAGATTATTATGCGAATCCA
>JBBYHK010471232.1:0-20077 GCA_038382065.1 Adansonia grandidieri | reverse complement strand
AATATGTTTTCTTATTTGAAAATTAATTACTTAGTTAATAAATCTGTTGTCATATATTATCATATTTTTATTTATTTAATTTTTTCAATTTTAAATAAAATATTAACTTATAAACTAAACATACCATAAGCATCCCAAAATTTGAATTTACTTATCCTCCAGTATTTTAGAAAAGGATAACGGTAATTTGCTATGTGTCCTGATAAAGTACAAGTCTATCGAGAGCCTCTCCATTATAGTGAAAAAAATAATTTAATCTTTATAATATTAAATTTAATATTTTAATCATTATATTTTTTTAAATTATAGTAAAAATAATAATTAATAATATTAATAAATTATTTAAATATTAATAAAAATTTAAAATACATTAAATTTAAATATATAAAGATTAAAAAAAAATTTCATTATAGTATAACGATTGTAAGTGAACTTTTAGTGTTATGATAAATTCAACTTGTGTACTAAAAAAGTGAAAATTAAAATAAAAATATGAAAAAGTGAATGAAAGTAAATTAACAAACAAAACAAATTTTTTTGCAAGTCTTTTCTTTTTAATTTTTTACAGTTTTTTATTTTGTGTCATGCAATTTTTCTTTAAATTTTATTTTTATTTGAGTTTAGTTTATCAAATAATATAATTTTGGTTTTTAATTTTGAACAAGTTTTTTTTTTTTTTTTTTAATTTACAATCCCATTTTGCGCTTTTAGTTGGTAGTCCGTATTTAGTTGCTACTTTTTTTTTTTTTTTCAAAGCAAAAAAAAAAACTTCTAGTAAAAATAGTAGATTTTATGATACATACAAATGCATAAGAAATTCGATAAAATCATTCACAATAAAATACAGTTGTTGGATAGGAAGTTAAAAAATCTATCTTTTATTAATATAAATATATATATGTATATATATATATATATATATATGAGCGGATGAGAAGTTAAAAAAAGTTATATCTTTTCATTAATTGATATATGAACGATTAGTTAAAAGACACAAAATATTTATAATAGATTTATTAAATTTTTTTTATTAATTTACCAATTGAATTAATATTGTTTGACTCCTAAAATCATGTAGATAACAAATTCAAATTCTAACAAATAGGAAATCCTAGGCAAACCATAACATTAACTAACATGTTATTAACGATTATTCAACCAATAATAATGAAATAGCAATTGCATTTGTAGTTTAAATAGGATTCATTTATTAAGTGTATCGATTATATATATAAATATGCTACAAAATTAGGAAAAAGTGCTAGCTATAAATTGATAAATAATAGAGTAGTATTAGGTCATAGCATTGTCAAAATAAATTATATCCTCGTAAAACAAAAACAATTAATCCAGTTAGTTGCTTGTATACGTGTACACGAGTTACGTCAAATTACAATTGAAATTTTTTCAACTTTATTTAAATTAAAAATTCGAATTATTATTTAAATATTAATAAAAAATTAAAAAATATTTTTAATTTATATTTATATATTTTATATTTAAATTTAAATATATTTTATTATCAAATAATAATTTATACTTGATCGATCCGAATTCAAAAGATTATACTCAAAATCTAACCCGGCTAGATCTAGTTGCTTCACATTTTCAACCATCACTGGGCGGTTGACTGCTACAACATAAATTGATACGACGATGAGAGTTGGTTTATGTTGCGACATAAAATATCAAAGGATAAATTGTATTATTTATCTTTTAACAGAACAATGTCTTGGGAATAAGTTAAGGATTTTTGGGGGGGGGACCCCAAAAGGGGAGGTGATACGTTGGAAGACTTCAAACAATACAAAGAAAAGAATTATTATAATTACCTAGCAAATGTAAAACTCTTCTACTTTCAAACTTGTAAGTTGTTACCTGACTCCTGCCAAGTTTTCAAAATTAAATAAATTAAATTAATCACATAATTGAATAGTACAAAAAACAAAGTATAAAATATAGATTTATTGCCAAATTACCAGCTTAAACATTCATGCACGTCAAACCATTCTATCCAAACTAAAATAAACCAATTCAAATTACCAGCTTAAACTTTCATGCACGTCAAACCATTCTATCTAAATTTAAATAACTAATATTACAGATACAAGGAAAAAAAATCTATATAGATAAAATAAAAAAGGGAGTATTATCAAGTATATTAGGAATTAAGTTTTTTTAATTCCATAAAGAAACATAAAAAGTGTCACGTATTCTTAGTTAATATTTAAAAAATAATAAATAAATAAATAAGACACGTGATAGTCTTTTAATTTCATTTGTGAAGTTGAAACTTTATTGTTAGTATGCTTGATAATAATCTATTAAAAGAAATAAAAATACAAAGAATGAAAGTTCACAAAAATAAAAATGATAATCAAACGTGAATGGTAAGAAGAAGAAAATGATTAAAAGCAAAATTTTTGAAACAAAGTTGACCACTGCACAAGTAATGATCTAAAAAGTATAATCTAGTAGAAAAATAATGGAGAAAAGAGATTATAGGTGGACTTTAAGATGTGAAAATACTTTTCTTAAGGCTTTATAATGCCTTTAAGATACAACAAAGTCATAAACTTCTAAAGCAAAATAGTAAAAATGGCATAGTAAAAAAGTCTCATTTTACAAACAATGTAAAGTTACATTTATTAGTAACTTGTCTTTTGGCAAAAGTTGTGTTCTTGCACAACAACTATTTTAGCCAAGTGTTGTGCTCTTTAGACACAACTATTCTTATGCAACTTTTCAAAAATAAATTTTTAGTATGATAATTTAATTATTCCAAAAATTAAAACATTAAAAATAATTGCATCACCAAACTTAATTCCAAGTGTCTACCTTTGAAACTAAATAATTACTAAGGCACTAGGTGAGCCTAGTAACAATTCGAGCTTAAAGCACTTTAATCAATTGTCCAAGTTAATAAGAATATCTTATTATATATTGTTTATTTTTTACTTTTCTAAGTAACGAAGAATTAGTTTTCACCAAAATTGTAAACTACTAACAATCCGTCATTAGTTTGAAGTATTGATAACTTAAATTTTGTTGCCTTTCAAACAAATAAATATTATGCATACAAGAAGATCTCTTGATTTTAACCATCAATTAGCAAATGTATCTAAGAATTTTAATGAAATTATTTATGTTTGCTGATTGAACCACAATTCCTTGTATTAAAATTGAAGATACACCGCACATAATATTTATTTATATTTTTGCTAGAAGTTTTTCACTTTTTGCACTAGATTGCCATGTGCTTATCTTATTCTTAGTAAACATCTACAAGAAAAATTTTTAATTCTTCTTATTGAAGTGGCACCACTTCTTATATTTATATAGGTGGAGTTCTTTAATGTCCCTATTGCTTCGAACATTGAAACAACAAACAATGAACTCTATTAAGAATACTTAGACTTATCCTTTATGCACAATGAGTAACACTAGTATGAAATTTTCTTTGGAATAGGTTTACTAGTGCATCATAAACACATGACAATAACTTGTTCTTACCCATTGAACTTTATAATTAAAGGTTATTAATTAAAAGTTGGAATCTAATTATTGTTGTCTAATATTAAGGGTTTTAAACCCATTCTTTTTGTAGACATACTTATCAAGTCCCTTAGTAATCCTTTACTTAAAGGATTTGCCAAATTATGGGTAGATTTCACATATATTATGGTAATTATTTCATTAAAGATTAATTCTCTTATATAATCATGCCTGATGTTAATATGTCTAGATCTTTCGTTCTATATACCACTATATGCTCTAGACATTGTAGCTACATTATTGCAACACAAGGAAATAACTGGGATTGGTTGGGGCTACAACGTTATATCCAATAACAAATTTCTTAGCAATTCAATTTCTTTACCTAGAATAGCTAAAGCTATGAATTCAAATTTCATAGTTGAATGACAAATACAAGTTTGTTTTTTAGAAACCTAACTAATAGCACATTCTCTTAGTGTAAATTATGAACCTGATATAGATTTTGTTCTTATTTATACTAGTGATCCAACTTGTATCAGAATAACCTTCTAATAGTGCAGGGTAATCTGAATAATATAAGCCATAACTTTTTATTATTTTAAGATATCCAAGAGCTCTTCTAATGGCTTTCCAATTAATTGTACTAGGTTTACTTGTATATCTTGATAATTTGCAAACTGCAAATGCTGTAACTGCCCCAGTATAATGCATGGTGAACGTTATCCTTCTAATAGCACTAGCAAATTCAAGCTATGTAATTACTTGATCTTAATTCTCAATCAATTTTATACTTGAATCATATGGAGCACAAAATTATTTTATATTGAGATATTTAAATTTTGTAATCAATTTCTCAATATAATGAATTTGATTGGAAACATAACCATTACTATGCTTTTTAACTTTAATAACCAAGATTCTATCAACCTTATTGAAATCCTTCATTTTAAAACCATAGGTTAGATAAATTTTTGTCTCATTTATGTCAGCCATTTTATTGCTAAAAATAAGCATACCATCGACATAAGGACATATCATTACTAGATACTATTTGGTGAACTTTAAGTAAATGCCCTTATCAACCACATTATGTCTTAAAACCATTTGGTAATATAGCTGAGTCAAATTTCTAATGCCATTGCTTAAGGGCTTGCTTTAGCCTATATGGTGACTTAATTAATTGGAAATCAATTTTCTTATTTCCTAGAAGTATAAAACCTTCTAGTTGTTTCATATATATTTCTTCCTTTAAGTTACCATATAAAAAGGTTGTTTTAACGTCCATTTGATGTACATTTAGCTTAAACATAACAGCAAGAGCCCTAAGAAATCTAATAGATATTATTCTTGCTACTAGAGTATATGTATTAAAATAGTCTATGCCTTATTTTTGCTTAAAATTTTTAGTAACTAGTCTTGCCTTAAAGGTTTGTAGTAAAACATTAGTATTGTACTTTGTTCTAAACACCTATTGACATCCAATAGGTTTACAACATATAGGTAAATTAACTAAGACCCATGTATTATTGGACATTATTGAATCCATTTCATCACTTATGGCTTTTTTCTAGAAAGTTGCATCTCTTAAAGTCATTACTTCATTAAAAGCTTAGGATATTTTTGTACATTGAGAAGCATTGGTGTTATTACTTTAGTTATATTTCCTTCAACTAAGAAAATTACTAATTTAAAAGAAACAAAACCATAATGTAAAAATTACCTTCTTCTAATTGTTTGACTTCTTCTCGACTTAATTGGATCATTATCTTTTTTTCTTTTCTCAGCAATTGTACTAGCCAATATAGTTTGCTTCTCATTTTTCTTTTCCTTTTCATAATCAATGGTATCAAAAATTAATTTGTTTTTAAAAAAATCAACATATATAGATTCAACAATAATATTAGAACTTAAATCACGTAATTAATTAACTTTTTAGTTTGTTAAATAACCAACAATTATACTTTTAATACCTCTAGGAAACATTTTGTTTTGTGAAGATCAGGTACATTGTAAAAAGCTATACATCTTCTTACTTTAAAATAATTTTAAACTTGGTTTTCTACCATTGGTCCATAATTCATCTAGTGAAATATGTGAATCTTTTAATAGAACTATGTTGGCAATATGGTATACTGCTAATAAAGTTTCTTCCTATATATTATAAGGTAGCTTAGCATTTAACAACATTCTATTAAACATATTTGCTAATATTTTATTTTTTTCTTTTGGATAAATCATTCTATTAAGGTGTATATGGTGAGGTTCTTTGATGAATTATTCCATTTTCTTCATAAGATAAAGAAAACAAATTTGAAAAATATTCTCTATCTCTATCACTTCAAAGAATGTTAATATTCTTCTCCTTTTAATTTTCTGTCATTGATTTGAATTGTTTAAATTCTCAAATGCCTCATTCTTTGTTTAATTAAAAACACATACATGAAACGAGAATAATCATCAATGCATGTTATGTTTTACCTCTTTTAGCAACAAATAATTTAATAAACAAATATTAAAATGTACAAGTTCTAATAATTCCAAATTTCTTTCAACTTTTTAAAAAGGTTTCTTAGTCAATTTTTACTTTTACACATATTTCACATTTATCCTAATGGTATTTTTTAATAGAAATGTAACCATACTTATACATATATGCTAGACCTTTTAGTGGTGAATAAAATTAAAAGGGGGTAAATTGATTCTCAAAAACTTTTTGCAAATTAAAACTTTGATAAAATTAAGAAATCTAAATAAATAATCTTTGGAGTGCAAATTAATGAACAATAACAAAACAATTAAAGGGCTAGGGAAAGAGAAACAAACTCAAGTATTTAAAGAGGTTCGGCCTCGATTGCCTATGTCTTCTACCTTGGCCTCACTTATCTCAGATTTCCCCAATTCACTAACTTTGAATTGAATACCTTTCAAAGACAATGTATAACCTTCACACTCTTTATCTTTCTAGGATAAGATAGCAACATCTACCTTCTATCTTTTGTGGCTAAAATAAAACCCTTCTTTACTTTTTAATGGTTAAGTAAGAACCCCATTTTTATAAAGATTTTGATATAAGTAATGAAACCTCTAAAGGCTAGGATTTTACAATAGTTTAAGCATAAAAGTGATGATAATTCTAAAGATAGAATAGAAAGAATACAAGAATGGATGGAAGAAACTTTAAGCTTAATCTCTTACTTCATCATCTTGTTAGAGGTGTTGGAGAGGCCTCTTAGCCTTGATCATGATTATAGCCGCTATAGATTATTGATGAAGGTTTGGAGCTATTGGAATCTTCATTTGAGTTGATTTCTATATTGAAACATTTATATGAAAATCAATTTTAAGAGATTTTTTATGACTTTAAAACGTGTAAAACTTATCTTTAAAATGTTTTATATAAATGTATTTATTAAGAACACATTTTTGAGTGGTTGAAGGAGATAAAACACATTCTAGTATTTTTCATAGTGTTTACAAAATATTTCATGGAAAAATACTTACTTGAAAATATTTAAGCACAAGCTAATTATGCTAAAGTTTTTGTTATATCAAAATCGAGATTAATTTAAAGCTAATATAGCTAAAATATAGTTTAAAGATTGGTAATTTAAATGTCTTGGCTTAGCATGCCATTAAGTAAAAGTATGCTCAACAATATAAAAAGAAGTAATATTTATTTCATTAATACTAAGTTTGAACATACCATCACTGGATAAATCTTTCCCAACAAATATAAAATTCCTAGATCTATAAACTTATCAGATTCCAATACAATTGTAAACCCAACTTATGCATAACAGATATGCAAATAAAAGATTTTTCTTAATTTGAGGAACATAAAATTTATTGAGTAATTTTAACTTTTGCAATATTTTCTAAGAATGAGGCAACTATGATATAATTACTCCAACTTGGAGTAAACTAGGAATTTTACTCTCCAGTTCACTTAGTTTAGAGGCTAGAATTTGCAATTCATGCACTTAATTTATGATAGGTTTGGTATCAGTCATCATAAATTCAAAGTATCTCAAAGCAAGAAACTTATCTATGTTTTTCTTCCTATTTCTATATGTGTTCTTAAGTGCAATCCAGATTGCTCTAGGTGAAGATGTATTTATGTAAAGAACATATAGTCAATTAGTAAGAGAATTAAGAATATATCCATGATAGATGAATTTGTCATCATGGCATTTGCTTCTTTCCTTTGTAATAACATCAAGATCTATAGTTGTTCTTCTAGTTATAGTTGTAAATTGGAAGTAAGAACATAAATAATCCTTAATGTGGTTAATAAAAACACCATCTCAACTTTCTATCTTGTGAATTTTATCCCATTAAACTAGTCAATTTGATCATATCTTCATTTTTGAAAATGTGCCTTCACATTTAAGCTCAATTCGATCTCCATCATTATAACTCCTTAAGGTTATTAGAAAAATAATGGAGAAAAAGATATTATAGAGTGGACTTTAAGGCATCGTAAGGCTTTATAATGCCTCTAGAATACAATAAATTCGTAAACTTCCAAAGCAGAATATTGAAAATGGCAAAATAAAAAAGTTTCCTTTTATAGACAATGTAAAGTACATTTGATAATAACTTGTATTTTGACAAAGCTATATTATTACAAAACAACCATTTTAGCAAAGTGTTATGTTTTTTGAACGCCAACTGTTCAAAATTAATTTTTGCTTTAATAATAGTTTAATTATTTAAAAAAATTGCATCACCAAACTTAAGCCTAGGTGCCCATCTTTGACATTTAATAATTACTAGCCCACTAGGTGAGCTCAGTAACAATTTATGCTCAGAACTCTTTAATCAATTGCCTAAGTTAATAATAATAACTTACTATATATCGTTTATTCTTAACTTTTTCTAAGCAATATGAGATTAGCTTTTACCAACATTGCAAACTATTAATATATTCTATTTTATAAATTAAAGAATATATTAAAAGCATTTCAGAAAAATTGATGGCAAAAGTTATTCAAGAGATACATATTTGGAATAACATATATATAACTACTACAATTATTGAAGCTTTTAGGTATAGACTTAACAACAAAAATTGCTAAAGCATTAGTTAATCAAAGAGAGTGTAATTGATCATGTCAATATATAATAATGTAAATTTTAAGATGACTAAAAATATTCTTTTTGAAAATTTTATATTTTATTTTTAAAAATAGTATATTCATAATCTTATCTCCTTATGATTTTCTCCCCAAAATTTTTTATGCCTATATATTGTAGACCTTCATTTTGTTTGAGACTACATTTAAGGCATCAAAGGTCATCATTCAAGGCATCATTGAGGCCATTTGGACAAGCATGAATCAAATCCCTATCATTCCAAGCAAAGCTGAGGTGCTCAGAGAGCTAAAAGTGCATAAAGTTCACATTTTTGCATAACTAGCTTAAATGTATCAACACAAGGCCTCCATGTCATCAAAATTCAAAATTCAAAATTCAAAATTTCACAAGTTGCATCGATACTAATAGGGCTTATATTGATACATTTGCTTAATGGATCGATATTGGTCAAATGTATCAATATAAGGCTTGGTAGTAGGTAAAATTCAATTTTTGGACAAAATGTATCAATACATAAGTGATTGTATTGATACATTCTTGAAATGTAATGTATCGGTACAATCTTCATTGTATCGATACATTTTGGGTTTTCACCTAAACGTATCGATACATATGCAACATATTGATACATCTAGGCAATATTGCATAGTTCATGGCATTTTTTAGCTCTTACACCTTTAGTTTGAAATTCCAATTTAGCCATGTGTTTGGCACTAAAAATTATCCAAATTCATACTAGGCCTCGGCATTAGACTTGTAATTTGGTTAAATTGAATTTTTTTAGGCCCAAGTAGCCATGGCATAGGACATTTTCATGACTTAATTCAATTTGTTAGATGGCAATATTGATCATTTTCACGTTTTAGCTACATAAAGTGGTCTTGATCCCAGTTTTTGCTAAGCAAGTCAATGGACTTAATAAACAGTTAAGCATAGTACCTTGTTCTTATTAAAGGTACATGCACCAAAACCTCAAAATGCCCTTACTTTTTGCATTTTGTCCTCACAATTCATATAGCTATATAACCCAACTTTGGCTTAGCTGAACATACATTCACACTCACCTTCTCACATTCTCGCAACCATTTTATTAGCCACTATCAACATAAAACATTCTCACCTCATAGCTTTACATACCACCTCTAAAACACCTTTTTAAGCCATTTTGCTTGCTTTTCTTCTTGCTAACTCATAGCAAGCAAGAAAAAGCTAGTAAAGTAACATCTTTGTTTGGAAAATCTCATCATTTTGGAGAAAACCTGCTAGTACTTTTGTTGGTATATTTTCTCAACTTATCTTTTTATTTTTGTTGCTCTTTTCATGTTCTACACCATGTTAGTGACCTCTTGCATGCAACCTTGACCATTTATAGCTTCTATGCATTTTTTTTATTCTTGTTCATGAGTTTGTGATTTTGCCATGCATCTATACATGAAAATCATGCCTTTATACTGTCACAAAATTTCCAGCACATGTTTAGGTCATTAAAAAAAAATCTTTCTTTATGCTCATATCATCGTTTATGCCTCTATAAGCATATTTTGGTGTATCTATGCATTTACTTTGCCTAAAAATCATGTCTTTATGCTGTAACATAATTTTAGCATGTATTCATCATGAAAATATTTTCTTTTATGCTCATATCATGCTTTATGCATTGCATAAGCATTTGTCCATGTTGTCCTTGCATTTTTAACATGTCTCTTTAATAAAAATGATGTCTTGACGATGTCCTTACATTTTTCATCATTTTTGAATGTTTTATATGATTAAAGAAGCTTGCTTGATGACTTTTTCTTGTTGTAAAACATATTTTTCAAAATCTCCCAAAGTTAGGTCCACGTTAGCTTCAATTAATGGAGACTAATATGGACCTAATTCTTTTTATCAATTGGTCTTCTAATCTTAGGCAAAAATCAAGCTTTGCATGTTTGGATTCAAGGTTACTTGAGGCTAAATGTTGTAATCATCACAATATAAAATGTCTTTTTGACTTGTCTTAAGTTATTTATGCCTTGATTTTGTTGTCTAAAGTTCCTTGCTAGTGATGTGGTTAATAGGTTGTTCCATTATCCCAAACCACTTTGGGATTAGGTGAATGAGATTGTGAAGCCATTTTCAATTACCTCCTTTTTTCATGGACAGTCGAATGTCTATAGTCTGAGTCTAGTTCTAAGAAAACCAAAAAACAAAAATTTCCCTTGTCTAGTATTGGCAATACTGTGTCCCCAACTTGAAAAATCATTTTTAAGCCTTAAAATATTTTTCTAGAGTTTCGTGATATTTTTCTCTCAAAAGGCATTGAATACCTATACAACAGTATCTCGTTTGCCCTCAGATCATTCCAGATAAGGGAATTACAATTTTTCAAACCTTCATTGTTTAGAACCCTTAAAATCAGTGATTTATATTTTGTTTGGGCCATTATAGCCCACCAAATGATTTTATTGGATTTCTAAAATATTTTTATAAAATGTTTGTGAAATTCTTATTTTGGAAAGGTATCGTTTGCGATTTAATGATTTCAAACAAATCGGGTATGATTTTGCAAATTCTGCTACATCCTTTCCCCTACACACACTGTCAATATTGAATTAGATCCAACTTCAAAAACTATTTCCTCTCAAAAGTGATTTTTTGACTTTTGGAATATTTTTATATTAACTCTTATCAAGTCATCTTTCCAATGGCATATCATCTGACCCCAAAAACCTTTAGACCAGTTCAAAATAAAATAAAAAATAGAGATAGTTTAATGCTATCCCTTATTTTAATTTTTCTCAAAATTAATTAATTTTTTGATATTCCCACTTTAAGGCATTCAAATGCGTCTAAATAAGCCCAATCAACCTTGTCGAGTAAAGAAAAAACGTGTGTCATCCCTCTTAGGCTTGGATCAAGTCATGAGCATTTTTTAAGATTTTACCATTCCTATTTTATTGATCCTTGTTTTCAAATCAAGAATCGTCGATTTTGTCAGAAATATTCAAAAATGTCATTCTGTCAAGAAATTATCGAAACTTTGTTAATTTAAATCTTTCAATCTTGTCTCTTTGAAAATTACCAAAATTTCCATTAATGAAGATACTCCACCCTATTTCCTGAGGGGATACTCTAATCTTTATTTCAAAAAAAATTAAGAAAAGCTAAATTTTCTCTCTCCCGAATTGTCATTGGATTTTTTAAAAGTAAGACCCAGTTTTCATGCCTCAGTCAACCAATAGATCCAAAAGTGTTTAAAAAATTACTAACTTGGTTATTTCTAGATAGTCGATAACATTTATGAGATACATGTTGATTGCCCTTTTCATTTTTTATGTGATTTATTTTATGCAATGCTATCTCTTATTTTTACTAACGTGTTCCTTTTTATGGTGTTCACTTTGTATTCATATTTTCAAATCGTTTCTAAAATCACCAAGATAATGTTTCATGTTGGTATCTTTTCAGTGCTTGACATGAAATATCCATTTTTCAAAATTAAATCTAGAGATCATTTTGTCAAAAATCTCTATGTTTTCCACTTCTTCAGGACGTATATGGGTTTAAAATTTTCTTTAAAATCTAGATTTACTATTTTATACAAAATTTATACATTAAAAAGGGATTATATCAAAATAAAGATAAGTCAAAATTGAAATGTAGTTAAGATATAGCTAAAAGGTACTGATTTTGGATGTCATAAGGATGTGAATAATTCCTTGCATGTAACTAACTCTCCAACCATATCATTGAATCTCAAGGCCATGCAGACCATAGTCTATGTCTCGAGTTTTGTGACTTGAAATATTGGTTTCAGTGGGTGTATGATCACACCTAGCCCAAGTAATCGGTGGCAACTCCAAGCATTTGCCATTTTGTAGTGGCCATCCAAAACGAGGTAGATAAGCAATTCATTCTACGATCCCCCTCTCATGTTACAAAGGAAGAGTCCTAGTCAAGAAGGCACTTTCTTGTCAAGAATTTTATCTTTTTCCTTATATATTTAAGTCACGCGCTTCCTACAAACGCGAGGATATTTGAGGGCATATTGCGATAACTTGGCAACTTCGTTGGGGATAAATTTAGAGAGTTAGGCCTATGACAAGCCATGTCTTGCTTAGTTCTTACTTTCTTCAGTTTTAGTCATTATTTAATTATAATCTCTTTTTATTTTTGTCTGCTAATCTTTTATTTGTCATGATTTTGTATTATTATTGCTAGGGATTGTCTTGTTCCCCAATAATTGTTCATTATTTAAATAAGTGGTAATAAGGGATAAATAAAAAGGTTTGATTATTTCCACAACACACTATGTGCACTTACATTTATCTTTAGATTCTCACCAAACTCCATGGAGGGATTAGTGTCCCAAATATTAATTGTCGTCATCTACCCCTTTTATATTTTTTGCTTACTTCGAATGATCCAAAGTAGGAGCATGATCGACTTAGAATATATGGTGATTCGTTTAAACCTTAAGTTATCTCCTAATTGGGATTTTGATTAAGCATTATAATATGAAAAAGAGAGAGACTGTCGAATGAATCACTGATTCAAGTAGTCTTAAGAAGTCACAGTGATGTAATCATAAATTTACAGTTGCCACAGACCATTTCAGTCTAGGCATGATCGAATGCCTATTGAAAATAACATCTCGAGCTTCAAAACTCAAAACATTGATTTTAAGGTTTACAAGGTCCAGAGATTTATTGGTAGGGTTCGGGAGTTGGTTACGCATAAAATTAGTACCTGCCAATTATATCTCGCTTTGGTTTAGCCTAATCAATTATGTTTTGTCATTATTTAGATATAATCCCCTTTAATGCATGAACTTTTGTGAAAATTGTAAAATTAGGTTTTGATAAAAAAAAATTTTATATCACCTCTGTGTCGTTGAGGTATAAGGCCATAAGGATTTTTAATGAAAATAATTTTTGGATTAAATTTTCAAATTTTGGATATGTCGTATACGAAATATTGCCTTGTAAAATTATTTTTTAAAACAATTTTTTAATATGAATGCACACTGCTCAATACAAAAAAGGAAATATGTCAATATAATGAAAAAAATAATAATAACATCATAAAAAAAATCACACACAAAAAAAGTAGAAAAAGGGATAATCAAAATGTATCTCATAATTGTCTTTGATTATTAAAGAATAATCGAAACAACAATTTTGAGACATGTCTTTATTCAGTGGTAAATTGAGGGGTAAAAAAGGTTTTAGCCAAAATAATTGGGGGTATCTAGAAGGGAGAAAATTTTTAGGATCTTTAGATAAAAGTAGGGTTGGAGTATCTTCGAAGATACAGATTTTGATATTTTAAGAAAAATAATTATGAATCTTGAATAAATTTGAAAGAGAAAATTAAAGTTTTCAAAGGAAAACGGGTTTAGAGTATCCCTGAGAATGAAAATTTTTTATGATTTAAGAAAATAATCAGGAACTGTGAATAAATCTAAAAGAGAAAATGCAAGTTTTTTAATGAAAAATGGGGTTGAAGTGTCCCCTCGAAGAAATAAGGTTGGAGTATCCATAAGAATAAACATTTTTGATGATTTAGGAAAAATAATTAGAAATCTTGTATGAATCCAAAGGAGAAAATTTCAATTTTTTTTAGTGGAGGACGGCATTGGAGTATCCCCTCGAAAAGATGAGATTGAAGTATCCCTAAGAATGAAAATTTTAATGTTTAAGAAAATAATTAGAAATCTTAAATAAATTCAAAAGAGAAAATTCAAGTTTTTTAGTGGAAATCGGGGTTGGATTATCCCTAAGAATGAAATTTTTGATGATTTAAAAGAAAAAAGATATTTTGGAAATCAGGTATTTTGAAATCAAGAAATCAAGGATTTCAATAAAATATATATTTTTGTCTTAAGCCATGATCTAAGCCTCATATGCTTGTATTATAGGGGAGCCAATCGGGTGCATTCTAGAGATTTCAATCTCTTAATGATGGTGATTTGGGAGACCGAGTTAATTTCAATTCTAAAAAAAAGGGGGGGACAGCATCGCATTGTCTCTCTTCCCAAATTTATTCCAAGTTCACCCAAATGCTTTAGGGGAAAGTGAGGTACCATCAGAAAGGTAACTCGATGAGGACTAACATAGTTTCAAAAATCCTAGAAAATCATTTTCTAGGCAGAATTTAATTTGTTGAGTTAGGCCTAACAACATGCATAAGAGGAAGGGCATGATGGATTTTGAAAAATCATTTCGGACTCATCCAAAATTATTAAATTGTAAACAGCACCTTTCTAGAAAAGGAATTTTGTGAAGTTTCTAGGAAAAATATCTAAATAATATAGAAAAATCATCTAATGGGCAGAAATGGCTTAAAAGGAATGTAATGTGCTAGTTCTAGGTATTTTGGATAGCAAAGGTTCGAAAAATCATAATTCCCTCATCCAAGATGATCCGAGGGCAAGCGAGGCACCTTTGGATAGATTATTCAATGCCCTTTAATCAAAAAAATCAAAAAATTCTAGAAAGATCATTTATGGTTCGAAAATAAATTTTCAAATCTTGACCACGGTGTTGGTAGAGCAAAAAGTAAGGATTATTCATTCTTTTCAGATTTCTTAAGGTCAAACTCGAGCCATGGACATCTGAACGTCCGTGACACAGAGGAAGGAGTGACACAGGCATCAGAATTCATTCCACAATCCTAGAGTAGTATGGGACGATGAAATAACCCATTGACCATGCCTTAAATAAAGATGTTAAACTCAAGATTAAGGCTTAATATTTTTTTTGTCAATTAAAAGGGTCATTTTTGTTTAAAAAACAATATTATTAAACTTATTTCGCTGTGAATCCATATATAAAATGTTTGATTTGTACCCAAGATTGGAAGACTAATCTTGTAAAAAGAATAAATCCATGCTAGGCCCCATCTATTGGAGATAGGGTTCAATTTTGAAGATCGAATTTTTTCTCAAATAAGAAAACACTGTTTACAAAAGTTTTATGAACATAATGCAACATCATAATGAAGAACATGAATAACACAATTAAATAAGCAAAATATTGTATTTTAATGCAGGAAAGAAGAGTAAAATCCAATAAGGTGACAAATAAGATACATGGAGATGGCATCAAAGATCACGTTATGAGAGATGATATGGTCATATTTAAGTTTCAACCAAACCTTGGCTACTGCCAAGCAATGTATCGATACATATAGGGTGAGTATCGCTACTTACTGCATTGTATTGATACATGCTGATATATATCAATACAATTGGGGTTTTTAAGCATGGTATTGATACATTTATGCATTGTGTCAATATATAACTTTAAAATCCTTTTTAAAATGATTTTTCTTGGCTTGATATTGACTCAAATATATCTTTAAAATATTCTAAGTATAAATATGCATTTTGAAACACATATTTTTGGGAAAATAGAAACTTAGTATTTTTTTAAAATATTTTTCAATTTAACACAAGTACTAAGTTGGAAACAGCTGAGTACAAATTAATTTAGCTTAAGTTGTTTGTTATATCAAAATCAAAATTAATTCAAAGCTAACATTCTCCCCCTTTTTGATATAACAAAACTTAAGATAAATTTGCTTGTTAATTATTCCTCCTTTATTTTTAAGATTTGTAATAGAAAAACTCCTTCTCAATAAAGGCAATGGTTTTCAAAAGTTTTAATTTGAGACAATGGGGTTCTTTAAAGCTACAACATTTCAAATTCACGATATTGCCCATTTTTCACATATCAAGATATGGCATGTAAGCACAATTATTTGGTTCCAACAAAACAATATCATCATATTAATAGATGCAAGACATATTTCACAAATTTTTGACATTTCTTCCCTTTTTTGTTATATCAAAATACAAGAATGATTAATTCAAAGAAATAGAGAAAATGCATGCATAGTGTGCACAATCAAAGATAATGAATGGAGAATAAGGCACTAAATATATTCAACAAAATAATTAAAAGGTGTCAAATGGAATGGAAAGAGTTTGAGAATCATAAAATCTAAAAATGTTAAGAGTAAGCCTAAAATAAGCCTAATGTGACTAATTATCATTAGCCACAGGATCCTTGGCGAACGGAGAAGTAGGCGGAGGAGCATAAGGAAAGGCAGTCAAAAATTCATTCAATTGCTTGATCAATGCTCGATGACTATGCTCAAGACTATACAGGCAACCATCAATGGAATCGAAGTGATGATCCTACGAGTCAAAACATCACTCCCACACGTCAAAATATCTCGTGATGGAATCGTACATATGTTGGAGGTTTATAAGCACGGATGATGAGGTATCAGGAGTCAGGGGTGGAGAAAGTGCATCATGCTCCATATCATTATCATCATGGTCAACGGGAGCGGGAGCATTCGATTGCGCAAGCAGTGGAAGTGGTTATCAATGAGCCTTAGGAACGAAGTTGGCACCTTGAATTTCATACCCGGCGACCTCATAGATTTACGTCCTACATAGCAGTAAGAAGATACCATAATCCTAAGGTCACAAGAAAGGTCATGACCTTGAGTGTCGAAATAGTAGCTCAATGCCATGCCATGTAGAAAGCTGTGACAACCACGAACACAAAGGACAAGGTTCACAAAGATAAAATAGGCTAGGTTTGGACGATTCTCAATTTGAATCGTATGAAGCCATCAATAGTCAAAATTGCTAATCAAGGTGTGTTTGGTGCCGTATGGACGAGCACATGGGAAATAATAAATAAAGTAAGTGATCAACCAGAGGAAGAAGGGTGGCTTTGTGTTTGGGGTACACAAAATTGCAAGAGCTGAATCTTCATTGATTATGCCTTCATTCAGGAAACCAAAGTTAGTCACAAGAGAGGTAGGGTTGACTACAACAGTCATGATCATCAATGATAAGTAAGGCATTGTTAAAGAATACACAGACAAGATTCTCACAAATTGAAATATTGAGAGAAAAAAACATGGTCTGTGCGAAAGTATCAAAAGTTTAAAGTTAGGGATAAGTAACAGACCGAAAAAAAGAGAAGTCGATAACTTGACATTGTTGGATAAGCATACGAGCATAGGTGGTAATGAATAGTTCACGAGCCTGTGTATCTCAAAAACATAAGTTAAAGAATGATTGATTTTGGGTCGAAGGTGGTTGCCAAGTAGAAGAAGTGGAAGCATGGGTGACAGGCTTTTGACGATGGGCAGTTTGTTTGGTCTTTAGAGGCATGGTAGTGTTTTAAGGTAATTAGAGAATTCTGTTGAGCGGTAGTGACTGGATGATGTTTTGGACAAGTGGAGGAGAAAACAAATGTTGGTGAAGTGTTTGAAGTGATTTGGAAGGAATCAGATGAAGTGGAAGTAGGTTTTAATAAGGTTTGTCGAGGTTTGTAAAGGTTGCCAAAAAGAGGAGGTCAAGTTGATGAAGCTAGGTAAGGTGCTAAAGAAGAGTTGGTTGAGGAAAATAGTCAAGCACATGGTGGGCAGGGGGTTTTAGTGGCAATATGGTTAGTTTTTTGAGTAATTTTGCAACCTATCATAGCAGTCAAGATTGAGAAAATGTGAGAATTAAATAGCACTCAAAAGTTTGGAAAAATTTTGGATAATTTAGGAGGATTTTGAAGATGAAATGGTTAGGGTTTGAGTGAAAAAATTGTCAAATTTTTTATGATTTTACGTTTTAAGGGATTGAATTTCTGAAGGGAATGGTGAATTTTATGAAATCAACATGTTTTGGATCAAGGATTGTAGAAAAAATATGAAAATTAGATGAAATATGATGATTAAAGATTAAGTGGGTTAAAGGAAGCTAAGTGAACAGTGACCGAGGGTCAATGAAAATGAAATAGCATATGTGAGGATTGCCGAAATCAACAATCTGTATCAATGCAAATAAGATGGTATCGATACTTAGAGTTAAGTATCGATACAAAGAATAATTCTAGCTTTTTGTATCGATACGATGAACTGCGTCTCGAGACTTAAAAGAAGTTTAGATTGTATTGATACATAGAGTTTGGTACCGATACCAGGAACAATTCTGGTTTTATATCGATACCTCGAATTCAATCTTGACTCTGAGAATAAATTTATATAGCTCAATATTAGGTCATTTCTACTTGTATTGTATTGATATATGCATATTTTGACCTAATTGCTTATTGAAAAATATTGCAAATGCAAATTTGAACAAAGTGTTAATATCAAAATCATTTAGAATGAACAACATGAATAACCATGACACATATCAAAGTTTTAAAGCTTATAGGATGTCTATCATTTCTTTATGTCTAAAGCATCCATTTGTATTTCATAGCTCCTTATTGCTCTAACACACCTATAAGAAACTTTCACTTGGTTTTTGGTACCAAATTGCTTTGGGTCTTTGAATGTTAATCTCAAAGCCTCTTGTTCCCTTAGGGATCCATACTTGCCTAATTTTAAATTATGTCATTTTCTTGATAGGACAAGTATGCAAATTCTGACCATGAAAATTGCAATGTGAGCACTTGGTCATATAAACTTGAAAAGATTTGTCTAAAATGATTTTTTTTCTTGTTCCAAGCTTTCAATCTTTCTTTTCAAGTCAAATGACTTTCTCTAAAATGTTAATTCTTAGCTAGGAGTCATTAAAATTATTTTTCAAATCTTTGTTCTCATTCTCCAACATAAGTTTTGATTTCAATAGTAAATCATTTTTAACTTTGAATTTTGTAATCATTTTCTTGTGTTTAGAGTTTATTTCCTTAAACTCAAGTACAAGATCATTAAAAGCATTTTGTAACTCATCAAATGTATAGGAATTTAAATTTAGAGAATTTAAGGTTACCTTTGGCTCATCAAGAGCCATGAAACAAAGGTTGCCAATTTGGTATTCCTTAGAGTCATCATCATCGGAAGAGTCACTATCGCTCCAAGGTGTTACAAATGCTTTTTTTTTTCAATAATGGGCAATCGGATTTGACATGCCTTATTTTGTTGCAATTGTAGCACACCACCTTATTAACCTTTTCGAATTGGGATGATTTGCCCTTATCTATCTTTATGAATTTCTTGAATTTTTTGGCAAATATGATCATCTCCATATCTTCACCATCCTCATCATCGTCATCCTCTTCCTCACTTATGGAAGCTTTCAATGCAACTCCAATTTTTCTTGGTTGCTCCTTTTTATGATTTATCTTCATTTCATATATGAGAAGTGATCCGATAAGCTTGTCTAAGGCAAAGAGATTAAGGTCCTTTAACTTTTCAATTACAGTTACTTTAGCTTTCCAACTTAGGATGGCTATTCAACATTTTCCTGACCACATCTTTGTTGGGATACACCTTTTTGAGACCCTTTAAGCCATTTACAATGTCTGTAAATCTATCGAACATCTCTTCGATGCTCATTTCTGGTTTTATCTTAAACATCTCATAATAAAAAATGAGCATGCTTATCTTAGACTCCTTGACTTGATTAGTCCCTTCATGTGTGATAGCCAACTTATCCCATATTTCTTTGGCATTATCACATAAAGACACCTTA
>JBBYHK010471231.1:30376-81279 GCA_038382065.1 Adansonia grandidieri | reverse complement strand
CAATTATGTAGCCTTTCTTTCACAAATTAAGCCCAAGAATTTAGATGAGGCTCTAAAAGATGATAATTGGATCATAGATATGCAAGAAAAATTAAACCAATTTGAAAGAAGCAAAGTTTGGAATTTAGTTAAGAAACCTAGTGATTGTCCCATTGTAGGTACTAAATGGGTTTTTAGGAACAAACTTAATGAAAATAGAACAATAGTTAGGAATAAGGCTAGATTAGTAGCCAAAGGATATAGTCAAGAAGACGGAATTGATTATGATGAAACTTATGCCCTCGTAGCTAGACTAGAGGCCATTAGAATACCACTAGCTTTTGCATGTTTCAACAACTTCAAGTTATATTAAATGGATGTTAAAAGTGCTTTTTTAAATGGCTTCGTCAATAAGGAAGTTTATGTTGAACAACCTTCTAGTTATGAAAATCTTTATTTTCCTGATCATGTTTTTAAACTTTCTGAAGCATTATATAGACTAAAGCAAGCACCTAGGGCATGGTATGAAAGACTCTTAAAATTTTTAATTGAAAAAGGGTTCAATAGAGGCAATGTTGACAAAACTTTATTTGCAAAAGTAAAAAACAAGGACATTTTAGTGATTCAAGTTTATGTTGATTATATTATTTTTGGTGCTACTAATGAATCTCTTTGGCAAGAATTTTCTAGGTTAATGCAAGGTGAGTTCGAAATGAGCTTGATGGGAGAATTAACATTCTTCTTGGGGCTACAAATTAAACAAACTAAAGATGGCATCTTCATCAATTAGGCAAAGTACACCAAAGAATTACTCAAGAGGTTTAAAATGGATGAAGCAAAGCCTTGTTCCACACCTATGAGTACCTCAACAAAGCTTGAAAAGGATGAAGAAGGTAAAATCATTGGCTCTAAACTTTATAGGTTTATAATAGGTTCAATGCTCTATCTTACCACAAGTAAACCGAACATAATGTTTAGTGTATGCCTATGTGCGAGATACAAATCATCACCATGAGAGTCTTATCCAGTTGCCATAAAAAGAATCTTTAAATATCTTAGAGACACTCCAAATCTAGGCCTATGGTATCCTAAAGAATCATCCCTTATCTTACGTGCTTACTTCGATGTGGATTTTGGTGGAAGTAAAATTCATAGGAAGAGCACTTCTGAAACATGTCAATTTCTTGAAAATATGCTCATATCATGATTTTCCAAGAAACAAAATAGTGTTGCTTTATCCACAACTGAAGTGAAATACATATCCACGGGAAGTTGTTGTGCCCAAAATTTATGGATAAAACAACAAATGGAGGATTTTGGCATTACCATGGATCATATTCCAATGTGGATAGAAAACTTTTCTTGGCAAACCAGAGCATCAATATCATGTATCGCAATAAAGGTGCAGTGCCCTATCACTAAAAAACTGAAGATTATTATGAGAATCTAAGTTTGTCTCATTTAATGATTGAACCTTGATTATGAAGAAAATGGTGGAAAGAAAAGCTTTTATTGCCAAACCAAAGCACCAATATCGTGTACCTAAAGAGGATAACGTGATTATCGTTCCTAATAACAAAAAAATGAATATTGTTACGAGAATCTAGCTTTGTCTCATTTGACGGACAAACTTTGATTCTATGGAAAATGTGGAAAATAAGCTTTTCTAGCCAAACCAAAGCATAAGTATCATGTATCCCATAAAAGAGAATGTGATTGTGGTGCCTAATAACAAAAAATAGAGATTATTACGAGAATCCAAATTTATCTCGTTTGACAGACGAACTTGGATTCTAGGGAAAATGGTGGAAAGAAAAGTTTTTCTTGCTAAACCAAAGCATCAATATCATGTATCTCAATAATGAGAACATGGTATAGAGTCCAATCACTAAAAAAAAAAAGATTACTATAAGAATCAAAGTTTGTACATATGGGCAAACTTTGATTCTAAAGAAAAGGTGAAAGGAAAGCTTTTCCAGCCAAAAAAAAGTGTCAATATTTTGTATCCCAATAACGAGAACAAGATTGTATTGCCTAACCGCAAAAAGAATGAAGATTATTATAAGAATCCAAGTTTGTCTCATTTGATAGATGAGCCTTGATTGTAAGGAAAATGGTGAAGGGAAAAGCTTTTCTTGGAAAGCCAAAGCACTGATATCATGTATCACAATGAGGAGAACATGATTGTCGTTTCGATTCATAAAACAAGGGGAGATTATTACAAGAATCCAAGTTTGTCTCATTTGATTGATGAGCTTTGATTTTATGGAAAATGTGGAAAGAAAAGTTTTTCTTGCCAAACCAATGCATCAATATCATGTATCCCAATGATGAGAACATGATCCTAGTTCCCAATCACAAAGAAAATGAAGATTATTACAAGAATCCAAGTTAGTCTCATTTGATGGACAAACTTTGATTATAAAGAAAATGGTGGAAAGAAAATCTTTTATTGCTAAACCCACTAATATCATGTACCCAAAGAGGAGAAAATGATTGTAGTGCCCAATAACAAAAAAGTTAGGATTATTACAAGAATCCAAGTTTATCTTATTTGATAGATAAACTTTGATTCTAGGGAAAATGTGAAAAGAAAAGCTTTTCTTGCCAAACCAAAGCATCAATATCATGTATCTCAATAAGGAGAACATGATGTAGAGCCCAATCACAAAAGGAATAAAGATTATTATGAGAATCTGAGTTTGTCTCATTTGATAGATGAACTTTGATTCTAAAAAAAGTAATGAAAAGAAAAACTTTTCCTGCCAAACAAAAGCATCAATATCATGTATCACAATAAGGAGAACGTGATTGCGGTGCCCAACCACAAAAAGAATAAAGATTATTATGAGAATCCAAGTTTGTCTCATTTGATAGATGAACTTTGATTATAAAGAAAATGGTGGAGAGAAAGCTTTTCTTGCCAAACCAAAGCATCAATATTGTGTATCCCAATAAGGAGAATGTGATTGTAGTGCCAAATCACAAAAAAATGGAGATTGTCACGAGAATCCAAGTTTGTCTTGTTTGACGGACAAACTTCGATTCTAAGAAAAATGGTGGAAAGAAAAGCTTTTCTTGTCTGACCAAAGCATCAATATCAAGTATCTCAGTGAGGAGAATATGATGTAAAACCCAATCACAAAAAGATTAAAGGTTATTATGAGAATCCTAGTTTGTCTCGTTAAACGAACGAACTTTGATTGTAAAAAAATGTTAGAGAGAAAACATTTCTTGCCAAACCAAAGCTCCAATATCATGTACCCTAATGAGAAGAACATGATTGTCTTGTCGATTCATAAAACAAACAGAGATTATTAGGAGAAGCCAAGTTTATCTCATTTGATCGATGAACTTTGAGTTTATGGAAAATGTAGAAAAGAAAGCTTTTCTTGCCAAACCAAAGCATCAGTATTGTGTATCCCAATGAAAAGAACATGATTGTGATGCCCAATCATAAAAAATTAAAGATTGTTCCGAGAATCTAAGTTTGATTTATTTGATAGATAAACTTTGATTCTATGGAAAAAATGGAAAAAAAAAGCTTTTCTCGTCGAACCAAAGCACTAATTTCATGTGTCTAAGTGAAAAGAATGCAATTGTAGTGCCGAATCTCAAAAAAATGGTGATTGCTATAAGAATCCAAGTTTATCTTATTTGTTGGATAAACTTTGATTTTATGGACAATGTACAAAGGAAAGCTTTTATTACTAAACCAAAGCAATAGTATCGTCTATCCCAACAAGGAGAACATGATTGCAATGTCCAATCATAAAAAAAATTGATAATTATTATGAGAATCCAAGTTTGTCTCATTCGACAGATGAACTTTGATTCTATGAAAAATATGGAAAAAAAAAGCTTTTTTGCCAAACCAAAGCATCAGTGCCATGTCTCCCAATAAGTGGAACAAGATTGTAATGCCCAATCACAAAAAGAACGGACATTAGTACCAGCATTGTTGGCTATCTCAGTTGATGAATAAATGTTGATACAAAGGAAAATGGTGAACAGGAAAACTTTTCTTGCCAAACAAAAGCTCAATGTTGTGTATCCCAATAAGGAGAACATGATTGCAGTGTCTAACCACAAAAAGAATAAAGATTGTTATGAGAATCCAAGTTTGTCTCATTTGACAGATGAACTTTGATTGTAAGGAAAATGGTGGAGAGAAAGCTTTTCTTCCCAAACCAATGCACCAATGTCATGTATCCTAATGAGAAAAACGTGATTATAGTGTCGAAACACAGAAAATTGGCAATTATTATGAGAATCCGAGTTTAAGAAAAGCTTTTCTTGCCAAACTAAAGCATCAATATCAAGTATCACAATGAGGAGAACACAATGGTGGTGACCAATCACAAAAAAATGATGAAGATTGTTATGAGAATCCAAGTTTGTCTCATTTGACAGATAAACTTTGATTATAAGGAAAATGGTGGAGAGAAAAGCTTTTATTGCCAAACCAGGGCACCAATATCGTGCGCCCAAAGAGGAAAACATGATTGTAGTGCCCAATAACAAAAAAATAGAGATTATTATGAGAATGCAAGATTGTCTCGTTTGACAGATGAACTTTGCCTCTAAGGAAAATGGTGGAAAGAAAAACTCTTCTTGCCAAACCAAAGCATCAATATCATGTATCTCAATGAGGAGAACATGATGTAGTACCCAATCACAAAAAGAATGCAGGTTATTATGAGAATCCAGGTTTGTCTCATTTGATGGACGAACTTTGATTGTAAGGAAAATGATGGAGAGAAAGCGTTTCTTAGAAAACTAAAGCTCCAATATCGTGTGCCCAAAGAAGAGAACATGATTGTAGTGGCCAATATTAAAAAGAAAAAAAAGAGAAGATTACGAGAATCCAAATTTGTCTCGTTTGATGGATGAACTTTGATTTTAGGGAAAATACGGATAGAAAACTTTTCTTGGCAAACCAAAGCATCAATATCATGTATCGCAATGAGGGTACGGTGCCCTATCAGTAAAAAAATGAAGATTATTATGAGAATCTAAGTTTGTCTCATTTGACAATTGAACCTTGAGTATGAAGAAAATGGTGTAAAGAAAAGCTTTTATTGCCAAACCAAAGCACCAATATTGTGTACCGAATAAAGTTAACGTGATTGTTGTGCCCAATAACAAAAAAATAGAGATTATTACTATAATCCAAGTTTGTCTTGTTTAATGGATGAACTTTGATTCTAGGGAAAATGGTGAAAAGAAAAGCTTTTCTTGCCAAACCGAAGCATTAATATCATATATCTCAATAAGGAGAACATGGTGTAGAGCCCAATCATAGAAAGAATGAAGATTATTATGAGAATCCAGGTTTGTCTTATTTGACAGATGAACTTTAATTCTAAGAAAAATGGTGGAAAGGAAAGCTTTTCTTGCCAAACGAAAGCAGTATTGAGTATCCCAATAAGGAAAACATGATTCTACTACCCAACCACAAAAAGAATAAAGAATATTATGAAAATCTAAGTTTATCTTATTTGACAAACAAACTTTGATTAGAGGAAAAATGGTGGAGAGAAAGCTTTTCTTGCCAAACCAAAGCACCAATATCGTGTATCCCAGTGAGGAAAACATAATTGTAGTGCCAAATCACAACAGAATGGCAATTATTATGAGAATCCAAGTTTATCTCATTTCATGTACGAACTTTGATTTTATGGAAAATATGGCAAAGAAAGCTTTTCTTGCCAAACCAAAGCATCAGTATCATGTGTCCTAATAGGGGGAACATGATCGCGATGCCCAATCTAAAAAAAATGAAGATTGTTACGAGAATCCAAGTTTGTCTCATTTGACGAACAAATTTTGATTCTATGGAAAATGTGGAAAATAAGCTTTTCTTGCCAAACCAAAGCATAAGTATCATGTATTCCACTAAGGAAAACTTGATTATAGTGCCTAACAATAAAAAATAGAGATTATTACGAGAATCCAAGTTTGTCTCATTTGATAGACGAACTTTGATTCTTGGGAAAACAAAGGAAAGATAAGCTTTTCTTCCTAAACCAAAGAATCATTATCATGTATCTCAATAAAAAGAACATGGTAAAAAGCCCAATCATAAAAAGAATAAGGATTACTCTGAGAATTAAAGTTTGTCTTATTAGATGGACAAACTTCTTTAATTTTAAGGAATATGGTGAAAGGAAAGCTTTTCCAGCCAAATAAGAGTGTCAATATTGAAAGGAAAGCTTTCCCAATAACGAGAACAAGATTGTATTGCCCAACCACAAAAAGAATGAAGATTATTATAAGAATCCAAGTTTATCTCATTTGATAGATGAACTTCGATTGTAAGAAAAATGGTGAAGGGAAAAGCTTTTCTTGGAAAGCCAAAGCACCGATATCATGTATCACAATGAGGTGAACATGATTGTTGTTTCAATTCATAAAATAAGTGGAGATTATTACGAGAATCCAAGTTTATCTTATTTGATTAATGAGCTTTGATTTTATGGAAAATGTGGAAAGGAAAGCTTTTCTTGCCAAACCAAAGCATCAATATCATGTATCCCAATGATGAGAACATGATTGCGGTGCCTAATCCCCAAAAAAGTGAAGATTATTATGAGAATGCAAATTTGTCTCATTTGGCAAAAAAACTTTAATTATAAGGAAAATATTGGAGAAAAAAGCTTTTATTGCCAAACCAAAAAACCAATATCCTATGCCCAAAAAGGAGAAAGTGATTGTAGTGCCTAATAAAAAATATGGAGATTATTACGAGATCCAAGTTTATCCTATTTAACCGATGAACTTTAATTCTAGGGAAAATGGTGGAAAGAAAAGCTTTTCTTATCAAGCCAAAGCATCATTATCATGTATCTGGTACATTTTCATTAGGCTCTATGTAGATCTCTTCGATGAAAGCAGTGGTGATCATTTCTTCTTTAACTTTGATGATGACTACCTTATCATCGATAAAAAATTTAAGCTTCTGATGGAGAGAGATGGACGACCCTAGTGAAGTGTATGCATGGCCTTTCTAATAGGCAGTTGTAAGATGGATTAATATCCATAACTTGAAAGTCAACTTTATATGTACATGGCCCTATCTGGAGCTGGATTGTGATATTTCTAGTTACTCTGTGACATGTTCCATCAAAAGTATAGACTATGGTATGGCTACTCTTAATTTTAGACTGATCGATAGTGAGTTTGCTTAATGTAGTCTTGGGCATAACATTAAGGGCTAATCCATTGTCTATGAGTACTTTGGGCAAAATGCGTCTCTTGCAATGGGTAGTGATATGCAGGGTTTTATAACTGCCCCTACCTCCAGGTAGGATCTCATCATTGGTGAAGGAGATTAGTTATCGACTATGATGTTGTTTACTAGCAGATCCAATTTGCCTACGGAGACGTCCAATGGCATATATGCTTCATTTAACATCTTCAGTAATGCATTTAGGTGAACCTTTGAATTAAGAAGCAAAGATAGCACAAAAATCTTTATGAGTTGTTTACTTAACTAGTTTACAATGCAGTATTCACTATGCTTGATAAACTTGAGAAACTTTATGGCTTTTTTTTCACTCACTGCTTCTTTGACTTTCTCAGGCTCTAAATTCCTTGCTCAGGCCTGAGTGGTACCAGTGCTTGGAGATGCATCAACCTTATTTTTTTCTTAAGCTAGGTGAGGATAACACCTACCACTGTGAGTTAGGTGACTAACTCTTGACAGTTCCATTGTAGCAGTTACAGGTGTTAGTTCTTCGATCATCACTACTTCATTCTCAAACTTCTATGGGACAGCTTTGTTGCTTTTATATGGGAATGGTTTAGGTACCTCGACAACTAACTTTGGTGTAGGTGTAAAAAAAATGACCTTGGGACTTGATTGCCATAAACAATGAGGGGTTAGTTTCTTCCGTAAAGTGATTACTGATTTCGTCTCTTATCATGTTGATAGATTCAGCAGCAGGTGTGATTTCATGATAGAATTCTATTTGGCCTTTATTCATCATTCTTTGAACCATTGACCTAAACTCCCTGCATGTTTATAGGGTATGACCTATAACTGTGTGGAAGTCACAGTAGTTGTCAGGATTGTCTTCTGATTTTTCTATTGCGTCGAGCAACCTGACTTGAATCAATGCTTGCCAGATCAAGAACATTAGCATCCTTACATCCTCTATGCTTGCTTTGGCTTTATATTCATTTTTAATGTCGATCATATTTATAGCCAGCTCAGTGTGGTTTGGTAAAGGATTGGTGGTAATATTTTGTCCCTGATTTATCTTGAACTGTAAGTCTTTTGAGTTAATTAGATTTTGAACATTTCATTTGAAAGATATGCAGTTCTCAATGTTATGCCCCGCTATCCCAGCATGATATTCATAATAGGCGATAGGGTTGTACCATTGCGTGTATGGTGGCTTCTTTTTTAGGAAATAGATTAGGGCCATTAAATGATTTTGGAGCAAGGTTTGGCAGAGCTCTTTATAGGCCATAGGGATGGGATCAAAATGTTATCTTTATTGATTTGCACCTTGATTACCAAGTGCATCATTGGTTATTCGATTGGTATTTTGGTGGACTTACAGAGAGTAGCTTTATGGTGGGTTTGATGGGATTATAAATGATTGGTTATTGGTTGTGGCATAAATTGGCTATGAGGATATTGTGATTGGAAAAGAATATGGCATGCTTAAGTAGCGAGGGTTGAGTGCTTCACACTGTCTTGTTGAGGTGAGTCGACATAATTTATGGCATTGGCCTTTCCTTCTTTCTTCTTATCAGCAATAGGCTTCTTACTCAATCTAGCAGTTTCCCAGATAGACATTCTATCACTTGTAATGACTTCATCGATTATTTCTCTAGAGAGAACTAAGTCTGTAAATTTCTTAGTGGCATTTCGTATGAGCTTATCATAATAAGGAGCATGTAAGGTGTGAATGAAAGTGAATGTTATCTCTTTTTCTGTAAGGGTAGCCTGGACTAAGGCTACTTTTTCTCTATACCTTTGGGTGTATTGCCTGAAACTTTTAGTGGATCTCTTCTTAAAATTCATTAGGGAAAGTCAATCTGGCACTTAATCTGACATGTGCTGGTATTGATTTAGAAAGGCCTTAGCTAAGTCAGCCCCTGGTTGGATTTTCACATTGTTTAGCTCGATATACCACTTAGTTGTTGCCCTAGTGAGGCTATGCTGGAAGCAATGGATGAGTAGCATTTCATCTTTTTCATACCTAGCCATCTTTTGTAGGTACATTCAGACATGGACAGAAGGGTCAGTGGTTCCATTAAACTTTTCAAACTCTAGGACTTTGAACCTCAGGGGAATGACAAGGTTGGATACCAAAAGATAGAGATTGCGCATTAAGAGCTCTAAACTTGTAACTCCCCTCGATATCTTGAAGGTGTTTTTCCAATAGCTATAAATTGTTCACTTTTTTCACGGTCATGATGGATTTTTGACCTTCTATTCTTTTTGGTTCCTCATGGTTAAGGGTTATCAGATCTGTCGATGAAACTCCTGTATTCACCCTTTAAGTACCAAGAATAAATTGACCTACCATAATGTGTTTTGGTAGATGACTGGCAAAGTTAGAGCAGCTGGTGTAGGAGCAGGCCATTGTTCTATCTAGTTTCCCCTTAGGCAGGTTCTTGATTATTGGTATGGGGCTTTCAGTGTTGGGAGGATCATTCCTTATTTTAGCAGTTTTGGCTTGCCTTTTTTCTTTCATAGAGGTGGTCATTAGTTCTACAAGTTTTGCAATTTCATTTTGCATTTCGTATTACTAATAAAGCATCTGGTCTTGTGATTCCTTGACCATTAGCTTAAGTCACTCAATAGGAGCTTCATGATCACTTTCCATGATTTGCTTACGGTGTCATGTTGTAGCAGTGCAGGATGTAAGGTTTTATGTTCTTGATTGCTCTCAGAATCCCTTGCACTTTTATGGGCCAATTCCGGTATTAGACTTCTATTTAAAAATGTATTTATTGATGAGCATTTATGATGCAATAATTAGTTAAGATAATGAATGATTGATGCAAGTGTAATGAAAAATGGTAAAATTAAATATGCATATGCATTAGAGACAACTGATTCTTGGAACAACTTTGTGAATAAAATCATTCATAGAGTCACAAAATAAATTTTCTTTTACAACATGATTAAATCTGAAAGTATCTGCATTATGTAATTACATGATCAAGAAAACTAAAAGTTATTGCTTATGACATTTAATAGGTACAATGTCATTTGCCTCTTGTTAAGCCATCCAAACTTGTTCAGTGAAGTGTTGATGTTATGTTTGGTAACTTAGACGTGCTTGGTCGATTATCGCTCGCCACTCTAACTCGCATTGCTCGGAAGCCCTTATTAGTTCATTGATATGACCTTGATGAACCTGGAAAAACTGTTTTAACTCTTTGATTCTGTGAGTAAGGGCTTTATTTTCAACCCTGGTGGCTCTTGTATCTCGCATTTGGGCCTCGAGTCTTTGATTCCTTCATTAGTAGGTGGAAGCAAGAGCATATGCCCTCGTGAACTTTTCTTTGTTGGTTCTGACTTCCTCCTTTTGCTGATTTAGCTTGCGATTAAGAGTGGAACTTTTGTTTCCTATTCGACTAATGTCTTGCCAATACATCTGGACTTGTTAGCTTTTTAGAGTGTCACATAATCCTTGGTTAAGCTTTCGAGGTCATCTTTGAAGCGATCCCTTTCTTTAACAACTCGATCCATTTCACCGCTCCTAAGATAGATATCCATCTCTAGCTGGCCTTTTTCCTCTTTAAGTTGAGAGATTTCAGTGGCAAATGATGCCTTTTCTCACTCGAACTCCCTCTTAAGTAGCTCAATCTTAGAAAGTAGTTCCTCTATCGGGATTTGCAGTATCCCAGAGTTGGGTGGTGGCAATGGATCATTGATACAGTTAAGTCTCTATTCTATGTATCCAGGTGTGGTGAGGTTTCCTCTTCAGTATCTTTCCATACAGTGGACCTTGTTCTAGGCTTGGAAAGCTAACTAGACTTTTGCTTTATAATTGGGCTCTCCGTATTCAAAAACTCAATTTCCTAAGTCTTTAAAGAATGGGATGAATTGCTAGCACTAGAAATGACACAATACCAATCAAAGAGCATAACTGGTATTTCCCCATAATCCTAGGAGCAAAAACAAGTGTCATTTCCACATCTATATGCAATTGATTAAAGGAACACCGATGGGGCTCTCCATGTGATTTTTTCTTCCTTGACATTTCATAATTCCTCAACCCAATGCTTTTTTGTCTTATCTTGGTGACATTCTTCTGCTAATACTGTGGAAAGAGGACTGAACTTGTGGAAGAAATTTCACCTAGCTCTTTCCTTCCTAACATAGGATGGCCTAGGAGCCATATCTAAAGCAATAGGGCACACTCGATAAAGCTTCCTATTCTCATTCTTTTACAAAACCTAAGGGTGCGAATGGTTTTGGTAATGATGGCAGAAGTAGGTTTAATGTTGCAACATAGGCGATAAAAGAAATCTGTGACTGCTACCTTTACATAACCCAAAGTCTTCAGGAATATGACGAGCCCATAGATTGCCGCAGTGTAGACATCTTGAACTTTCTTTTGGTTAGAAAGATTTAATATAGGCTCTTTCAAGCTAGCCTAAGAGATTCATTCCCTGTTCCCTTTTACTTTGATGTGACTGTCAACCTATGCTTCTGTAGCTTCAAGAATTTGCGTCAACCATTTCTTGAATGAAAAAGGCGATAATGCTTTGCAGTAAATCTGGTCAGACTTAGCCTATTTCTATGTTGAGCAGAGCTATGCATTCATTAATGATAAGGACTAAATCTTGTTGATTGAAGGTGAAACATCGGTAGGCCAGATTCCAGAACTATGCTGTTGCTTGCAACAAGCCATCATCCAATTAAACTCGAAGTAAGAGAGCTATATCTCGTACTTTTTAGTGAAGGCTTCTTTCTTGTTGTTATCCTAACTATCCCAAATGTGCTTTAATTCTTGACATTCATTCTGACAAAAATTGATCTTGACCCTTTTATGCATTTTTGAGACGTAGTTGGGCTTTAAGATGTCTCCGTCTTGACATTGGTGACTTTCTGACCATGCTTTGATGTTTTTAAAGGACTCGATAGTGGAGATAATCTATTGCTCTATAAATTATGCCTTTTGCTGAACATAAAACCAGAATAATTATCCCAAAATTATGATAATTGTGATAGTTATGATGAGATGATGCATACACCAAAACACAAACAAAAGGAAAATAAGTTAGGGGAACATATAGGAGATAAATGTAAGGAAATAAAGAATTTGAGAATGTTAGAACAAAATATTCATAACATGTCTCAACCAAAGTAGTGAGATGAGAAACAAGCAGCTTTTCAACATGTCAAGATGTGATCCACCCTTTATAAGGTGATGCAATATCTTATTTTGATGGAAAAATAACTGACCAGTGGTAATATTCTTTTATCACCACTGGTGCAGATGAGCGTTAAGCCATGACTTGGATAGCATAATGGCTTACAGCATAAGACATTGTGAATAATGGTGTTTTGCTCATCGTCACTTATTTAGAGAAAGATTAGCCATCATTCGGGTGGCACGATGGCATGCCTTGCTAAATGATAAAAATGCAGATGTGGGTGACAATTGTATAGTCATTGTCACCTACATAATTATGGTAATTAAGAGTAAAGGTTAAAGATGTTTCCCTGAGTTACCCTATTCTTCAGGTATTCTAGCCGCGTTTTGATATGGCTTGACACAGTTTAGCTCGTAGGGCTCATTATATGAGGTTTAGGTTGATGCCTAAATAGGTATCCAAATTGCTCTTCTGTCTGGTAAAGATAGTCAAGGCACCTTGATCCTAAGCCCATCATGGGTTTGGCAGAACGGGTTCAATCTGGTGGATGTATTTTTCTATGCCAATGCAGAAGGTTACTCATGAGAGACATAGGTAATTTACATCTAGGAAGTTATTGCTATGCCTATGCGGAGGGTTACTCTTGAAGGTACACTTCCTCCTAATGATTGGGTTATAACCTTTCCATGGAGTTTGCCAAGACTCTAATGCATATGCAATTATGCAGTGTAGATAGGGAAATGATCAAACCTTTTGGCTTACTACTGTATTACCATTTTATTAAACTGAGGATTCTTTGAAAATAAGGCAATCCTAATAATCATGTCAAATTAAAGATTAGTTGACAAAACAAAAAAATGGTCATAGTTAAATAATGATCAAAGATTGAAGGAACAAAGAACCTCATAAGATACAACTAGTTATTGGCTTAACTCTCTATACGATCCCCAATGGAGTCACCAAGCTATCATAACATGCCAGGGGGTGGATCCATATGGATATATGGTGTATGTGACTTAAAATATTTTTCTGACTAGGAAATGTCTTCTTGACCGACTTTTCCTTTACAATATGATGATAATAAGAAAGTATGAATTCTCGACTCATGATATTGTAAGGGGGACCATAAGATGAATAGCTCATCTTATTGATCTCGGATGAGCATTACAAAGTGGCCAAGACTTGGAGTTGCCACCAATCATTTTAGGCTAGGCATGATCGGATGCTGATTGAAACCTACTCCTTAAGTTACGAAACTTGAAACATCGATCTCGTGGTTTCTGTGGTACAAAGATTTGCAATTTGAGTTTAGGAGTTGGTTACACACGATGAGGCATGAACCTCTTCGTGACACCCAAAATCAGTACCTTACTAGTTATGTCTTGTCTCAGTTTCAATTCCTTCAATCTTAACTTGTCATTATTTTGATATAACCCTCTTTTAATGCATCAATTTTATAGAATTACAAATCCAGGTTTTGATGAAAAGATTTAATCTTATATACACCCCGAGTAGATAAGAAATATAGGAACTTTTAATAAAAATGACCTCTGAGTTTTACTTTGAAAATGGAATATTCCATTTTGGGCACTAGAGAGATACCCACGCAGAACATCATCTTCAATTTTACTTGAAATGATTTGAAACTATAAATGCAAATAATCATCACAAAGAAATCACGTTGTAAGGTAATGAATGAAGTAACATAACATGAACCATTCAATGTAATGATAAAAAGAAGGGATGGACTATTGGAATTTATCTCGCAATTGGCATCGATTATCTGGGAATAATTGAATCGATAATTTTCGAGACAAATTTGGGTTCCTTGATTAAATGATGTTTCCTTTTTAAATAAGAACGGGCTTGACTCTTGACATGTTCATGGAAATCTGAGAAGAAGAAAATTTAATTATAGTTGAAAGATAAGGTTAGAGTATCCCCTCGAAAAGATGGGGTTAGAGTATCCCCAAGGATGACAAATAATTTTAACAAAGGAAGATTTTTAAATCTTGATAATTTTAAAAAATGGGTTTGCAGCATCCCCTTAAAAGGTCAGGGTTGGAGTATCCCCAAAAGTGACATATCTGACACTCTTCAAAGGAGTCAGTTGAAAAACTTAAGTTGACAAAACTTCATGATTTAGAAAATAAGTGAGATTTTGATGATTTTTGGCAAAAAAAGTTGTGAACGAGGATGGTAAAGATGTAAAATATATTTGTGCCTTGATACGAGCTTGTAGGAGGTCGAAGCATGTTCTCAAGTCTAGTCAGGGTGATACTCGAGAGGAAATTCAAGAAAACAACTTACTTTTGACCATGATCGAGAATAGGGGATAGTATCGTGCAATCCCACTTTCCAAATTTATTTCGAATTGGTTTGAAGGCTTTAAAGGATGGACAAGACATTGTCAGAAAGGTAACTTGACAAGGGTCAATCTAAAAATATTCCTAATGTCCTAAAAAATCATTTTTTGGGGAAATAAATTTTTTAAATTTAGGTCAATTATGCTACTGATAGAGCATGCAAGGAAAAGGGTGTGTCAAAATTCAAAAAATCATTTTGGACTCGTTTGGTATTGAAAAATTACAAATAATACCTTTCATGAAGTTTTAGGAAAAATGTTAGACGGATTTGAAAAAATTGTTTAGTAGGCCTAAAGGACCCAATAGAATGCATTTTGTTAACTCCTAGGATTTTGGATAGTCTAGGTTTAAAAATCGTAACTCTTTCATCTAGACTGATCCACGGTGAACAGAACCTCATTTTAAAGATATTTTGACACAATTTTGGAGAAAAATATTATAAAATTCATGAAAAATCATTTGGGATTTTAAAGTGATTTTGCAATTTGTAACAGTGATGCTACCAGCAAAGGATAAAGCAAAGTAGAGGATATTTCTTATTTTCTCTATGTTTACGGGTCCAAACTCAAGTCATCAACATTTAGCCACCCATGACTGAAGGGAAAGAGTGGCATGAGTGTCGCAAACTCATTTGCACAGACCCTGAGTAATTTAGGACAATGAAATAGCCCGTTGGTCATACCACTCAAGGTTTTGACTCAAAAACGAGGCATGAACATTTAAAGAACAAGTGCAAGGCCTTTTTCATTGGAAAATCAGAAGTTTTAAGCTTGTTTAATTAGGATTACTAATCTAGAAAACTTTATCTTCCCTAAGATTTTTTAGTTAACTTTAAGGAAAATGCTAAGTTCATGCTTGTCCTAATTGGTTAAGGTTAGCATGCTTGGCTTAGGGAGGTTTTGAAAATCAATTTTTTTTATAGCCATCGAACATGCATTTTGACAAAGAGAAGACAACAAACATTGAAAAAGATGGCACATAACATGAATGGGGATGCTAACTTTACCAATGGTCTAGACAAAAAAAATGTTATACCTTTTGACACAAAAATGTTATGAATGCCGAAAATGGAAATGATTCATGACAAGATGCAAGCTAATGTATAAATATGCTTGAAATATGTTAGGCTAAGGATTCATACATGGATTAATCATAACAAGATGCATGGATATGACATAAAATGCATAAGGAAGAGCTATTAAAATAATGAGGATGAAATAAGGCATTTTGCATGTTAAATGGGCATTAAGGCATCCAAATCCTAAACTACGACAAGCAAAAGCCACAATAATGCATAAGAATCCTAAAAGGGTGATGGAAACATGGAGAGCTTGCTAAAATGATGAAAATGCTAAAAAACAAGAAATAGAAGTGATAAAGTAGGATGTTATACCAATAAAATTTTAATTTTAAGCCAAATAGTTGGAGTAGTAGAGATAGCTTGAATTTCCTTCTTTTCCTTGTTGTTAATAACCAAGAAAAAGATAAAAACAATGAGGTTGCGGTTATGGTATAGATGAGGGTGATTTTCAAAATGTGTAGTGTTTGAGAGTGAGTGTTATGGGGCTAATTTTAGGTGCTGAGTGAGAAGCTAGGGGATTTGGTTTTCTTGATGTGTGAATATGTTTTGGAAACTGAAAATGAGCTGGAATCTCCCAAAATCTCAGCTGAGATATAAGTGGTCTATTTATACCAGCATTTTGGAGCTAAATTAGTGGTGTTTTTGGTCATTTCTCAAGAGGGACAAAGTGATGTCAGCTTGATGGCTATAGAGTGGCTGTAGGGAGCAACTTGTTGCTAATGTGATGGACAAAGGGTGGCTGGTTTAAATACTGAAATGATTTTCTAGCACATAGGGTGGCTGATGGTGATCTTGGTTAACAAACTAGGGAGGAGTATGATGATCATGTGACATTAACCTTTTCGATCTAATTTAGACTTTAAAAATATTTTGATTAATTCAAAAGTCCAAATTCGTAATCTGATATGGGTTTTGATATTTTTTTATGCAAAAAAAAGTTAAAATTTAGTTTTTGATCAATAATGGATAAGTCAAAAATTCTCAAACCATAGAAAATGGCTTGCATGTATTGATACATTGCAGAATGTATCGATACATTTGGTCCAAAAACCTTGAGTGTATCAATACAATGAATATTGTCTCGATACAATGATCATTGTACTGATACTATGAACCATTGTATCAATTTAATGTTTTGTTGTATCGATATATGTTAATATGTATTCATACATTTCTTTACAGAATGCACGCTTTGGTCTTGGCATGGCCTAGTATCGATACATGAGCTCCTGTATCGATACATAAGCTCAAGTATCGATACATTTACATGTTGTATCGATATAAATGGGGGCATTTCAAATTTTTGGATCGTTGGAGCTTTGTATCGATACATGAGAATTATGTATCGATACATTCAAGCAAAATTATGAATTTTTTCATATCTTTTATCCCAGACACCTTGAACTACATCTTTTGATGCCATATCTTTGCATTTATCTTTCATATGATCCATAGGCCTTCTTGACCTCTTCAAAAATACTTTTTTGCCTTCTTTGACATCCATGTCCTAAGTTGCTAAAAAAATTAGCCTAGATAAAATAAGGTGTCTGTAGCTGCTCTTTTTTTACCGTTGCTAAGAATCAGGAATAGGGCAAAGACAAATAGACACTATTTTGTCTAAGGTAGAATAACGCTCCCTAGAACACTTGCAAAGAAATAAATTGTAGTTAATACTTCGCTATGATAAGTGCAGTGTATTGGCAGTGATCCCGATAAAGATTTAAGTGAATTTTATAGGGTTTGGCCTTCCTAGTAAGGTGTTAGGCTTTCTAAGTTTGACCTACTTAGGCAGATGCAGAGTAACATGGATTTTTTATGTGGGTGTCACCAGTTTATGTAGACTTTGACTTAAACTTGATGCGATCAGCTCATGTGGGCTTTAATTCGAAAGCTGCCAGCTTATGTAGGCTTTAACTTAGATATAAGTGCCACTAGCTCATGTCGGTGGGCTTTGATTTGAGTGCCGCTAGCTCATGCGGGCTTTGACTTAGTCTTAGTTGCCACTAGCTTATGTGGGCTTTGACTTAGACTTGGATGCCATTAGCTTGTATAGGCTTTGACTTAGACTAGGTGCCACTAGCTTGTATGGGCTTTAAAAAAGTTCCACTGACTTATGGGCTTTGAAAAAGTGCCACTGACTTGTGGGCTTTGAAAAGGGTGCCACTGATTTATGGGCTTTAAAAAGGTGCTACTAACTTGCGGACTTTGAAATGTGCTTTGAAAAAGATGCCATTAACTTATGGGCTTTAAAAAGGGTGCCACTATCTTATAGGCTTTGAAAAGGTACCACTGACTTATGGGTTTTAAAAAGGGTGCCGCTGACTTGTGAGCTTGATGCAGGTATGATTGGTGTCCAGTTATTTACAGACAAATTTGTTGCCACCAGTTCATGTAAGCTTAAGAAGGTTTCTTAATAGGTGCCTCCTAAATAATGCTTGGTTTAAGAAGCTTAGAGTTCTTACCATTGAATCCTTGGATTTAGTGAACCTAGCTTGAAGGAACATTGCAAAAATCATGATGTGTGATGGTAATGTCAATGCATGATGTGGAATGCTATCATGATTGCATGATGTGAAGTCTAATACGGGAGAAGTGGCTATAGTTTTTCTCATGCATCATTTAGACTCTCATAAGGATGGTGATTTGTCTTTGTTGCAACTATGGATGGAAATTTTCCTAATCGCCTGGGGGATTGTAAGTTGTCATGGCTCTACTGGGGATACGACAAAAAATCTATTCTCAAGAATTTGGATTATTGCATTTCCCGATTCAGGAGGCTTTGGCTCCTCTCAAGGCCTTCTTGACCTCCTCAAAAATACTTTTTTGCCTTCTTTCACGTCCATGTCCCAGGTTGCTAAACGAAATTAGCCCAGACAAGATAAGGTGTCTACAGTTGCCTCTCTTTGACCATTGCTAAGAATTAGGAATAGGGCAAAAACAAATAGACTCTAATTTATCCAGGGTGGAATGATGCTCCCCAGAACACCTGCAAAGAAATAAATTATAATAATTCTTTGCTATGATAAGTGCAGTGTATTGGTAGTAATCCTGATAGAGGTTTAAGTGAATTTTGTAGGGTTTGCCTTCCCTACTAGGGTTTTGGTTTTTCTAAGGTTTGATCCCTTTAGGCAGGTGTAGAGCAACATGGATTTTTGATGTGGGTGCCGCCAGCTTATGCAGACTTTAACATAAACTTGGGTGCCACAAACTCGTGTGGGCTTTGGTTGAAGTGCCACCAGCTTGTGTAGGCTTTGACTTAGATTTGGGTGCCATCAGCTCCTGTCAGTAGGCTTTGACTTAGACTTGGGTGCCACCAGCTTATGTGGACTTTGACTCAGACCTGGATGCCACCAGCTTATATAGGCTTTGACTTAGACTAGGTGCCACCAGCTTGTGTGAGCTTTAAAAAGGTGCCACTGACTTGTGGGCTTTGAAAAGGTGCCATTAACTTATGGTCTTTGAAAAGGTGCCACTGATTTGTGGGCTTTGAAAATGGTGGCATTGACTTGTGGGCTTTAAAAAGGTGCCACTAACTTGTGGACTTTAAAAAGGTGCCACTAACTTATGGGCTTTGAAAAGGGTGCCACTAACTTGCGGGCTTGATGTGGGTATGATTGACATCCGGTTATTTACAGACAAGTTTGTTACTACTAGCTCGTATGGGCTTAAGAAGGTTTCTTGATAGGTGCCTTATGAATAATGCTTTGTTTACGAAGCTTAGAGTTCTTACCAGGGAATCCTTGGAGGTTTGGTGAACCTTGCTTGAAGTAATGTTGCAAAAATCATGATGTGTGATGGTAAAGTGAATGCATGATATGGAATGCTATCATGATTGCATGATGTGAAGTCTAATATGGGAGATGGCCATAGTTTTTCTCGTACATCATTCAGACTTTGATAAGGATGGCTATTCATCTTTGTTGCAACTATGGATAGGAAGTTTCCTAATCCCGCTCAGGATTATAGCTTGTCCTGGCTCCACTAGGGATACAACAAAAAATTTATTATCAAGAATTTAGATTATTGCATTTCCTGATTCAAGAGTCTTAATTGTTTTCCTGACAATTGGAAGGCATTGCTAACAATTTAGAGACTATTTGACTGATTAGGTTGATGCCTCTGGTTTCGATAGGATTCTAATCAAACGCATAGGTTAATTTTTGGTTAACTTAAAGTGGTTTAGGGTTGCTAAAAAAATCATCACCCCCTCTGATGTCCACGTCCCAGGTTGCTAAGAAAATTAGCCTGGACCCAAAGAGGAGAACGTGATTGTAGTGGCTAATAACAAAAAAATGAAGATGATTACGAGAATCCAAGTTTGTCTTGTTTGATGGATGAACTTTGATTCTAGGGAAAAAGGCATAAAGAAAGCTTTGCATGCCAAACCAAAGCATCAATATCATGTATCTCAATAAGGAGAAAATGATGAAGCGCCCAATCATAAAAAGAATGAAATTATTACGAGAATCCAAGGTTGTCTCATTTGATGGATAAACGTTGATTGTAAAGAAAATAGCAGAGGGAAAGCTTTTCTTGCCAAACCAAAGCACCAATGTCGTGTATCCTAATGAAGAGAACATGATTGCTATGCTAAATCATTAAAAAAATGGAGATTATTATAAGAATTCAAGGGTGTCTCATTTGATGGACAAACTTTGATTGTAAGGAAAATGGTGGAGGGAAAGCTTTTCCTGCCAAACTAAAGGTTAAATATCGTGTATCCTAATGAGAAGAATGTGATTGTAGTGTCGAATAAAAAAAATGGAGATTATTATGATAATCCAAGTTTGTCTCATTTGACGGATGAGCTTTGATTTTATGGAAAACGTGGAAAGGAAAGCTTTTCTTGCCAAACCAAAGCATCAGTTTCATATATCCTAATGAGGGGAACATGATTGCAATGCTCAATCATAAAAAAATGAAAATTGTTACGAGAATCCATGTTTGTCTCATTTGACAGATGAATTTTGATTATAAGGAAAATGGTGGAGAGAAAAGCTTTTAATGCCAAACCAAAGCGCCAATATTGTGTACCTAATAAGGAGAACGTGATTGTAGTGCCTAATAACAAAAAATGGAGATTATTATGAGAATCCAAGTTTGTCTCATTTGACGGACCAACTCCTATTCCAGGGAAAATGGTGGAAAGAAAAGCTTTTCTTGCCAAACCAAAGCATGAATATCATGTATCCCAACAAGGAGAACATAATGTAGTGCCCAATCACAAAAAGAATGCAGGTTATTATGAGAATTTAGGTTTGTCTCGTTTGACAGACGAACTTTGATTGTAAGAAAAATGGTGGAGAGAAAGTGTTTCTTGCAAAACCAAAGCTCCAATATCGTGTACCAAAGAGGAGAACATGTTTTAGTGCACAACAACAAAAAAATGGAGATGATTACGAGAATCCCAGTTTGTCTCGTTTGATGAACAAACTTTGATTTTATGGAAATATGGAAAGAAAAGCTTTTCCTGGCAAACTAAAGTATCAATATTATGTATCCCATGAGGATGCAGTGCCCAATCACAAAAAAATAAAGATTATTACAGGAATCCAAGTTTGTCTCATTTGATGGATGAACTTTGATTATAAGGAAAATGGTGGAGAGAAAAACTTTTATTACCAAACCAAAGCAGTAATATCATGTATGTAAAGTGGAGAACATGATTGTAGTGCCCAATAACAAAAAAATGGAGACTATTACAAGAATCCAAGTTTGTCTCGTTTGACGGATGAACTTTGATTCTAGAGAAAATGGTGGAAAGAAAAGCTTTTCTTGCCAAACCAAAGCATCAATATCATTTACCTCAATAACGGGAACATGGTGCAAAGCCCAATCACGAAAAGAATAAAGATTATTATGAGAATCCAAGTTTGTCTCATTTGGCGGATAAACTTTGATTAGAAGGAAAATGGTGGAAAGGAAAGCTTTTCTTGCCAAATGAAAGCGTCAATATTGTGTATACCAATAAGGAGAACATGATTGTAGTACCCAATCACAAAAAGCATGAAGACTATTATGAGAATCCAAGTTTATCTTACTTGATAGATGAACTTTGATTGTAGGGAAAAGGGTGAAGATAAAGCTTTTCTTGCAAAACCAAAGCAGTAATATCATGTATCCCAATGAGGATAATGTGATTGTAGTGCCAAATCACAAAAAAAATGGCAATTATTATGAGAATCTAAGTTTGTCTCATTCGATGGATGAACTTTGATTTATAGAAAATGTGGAAAGGAAAGATTTTCTTGCCAAACCAAAGCATCTGTATCATGTATCCTAATAAGGAGAACATGATTGCGGTGCCCAATCACAAAAAAAAATTGAAGATTATTATGAGAATTCAAGTTTATCTTGTTCGATGGATGAACTTTGATTTTATGGAAAATGTGGAAAGAAAAGCTTTTCTTGGCAAATCAAAGCATCAGTATCATGTATCTCGATGAGGGTGCCATGCCCAATCACCAAAAAAAAATAAAGATTATTACGAGAATCTAAGTTTGTCTCATTTGATGGATGAACTTTGATTATAAGGAAAATGGTGGAGAGAAAAGCTCTTATTGCCAAACCAAAGCATCAATATTGTGTACCCAAAGAGGGGAATATGGTTGTAGTGCCCAATAAAAAAAATAGATATTATTTCGAGAATCCAAGTTTGTCTCGTTTGATAAACGAACATCAATTCTAGGGAAAATGGTGAAAAAAAATTTTTTCTTGTCAAACCAAAGCATTAATATCATATATCTCAATGAGGAGAACATGATGTAGAGCCCAATCGTAAGAAGATTAAAGGTTGTTATGAGAATCTAGGTTTGTGTCATTTGATAGATAAATTTTGATTGTAAGGAAAATGTCGTGGGGAAAATGTTTTTTGCCTAACCAAAGTCCAATATCTTGTACCCAAAGTGGAGACCGTGATTGTAGCAGCCAATAACAAAAAAAATGGAGATGATTACGAGAATGTCAGTTTGTCTCATTTGACGAATGAACATTGATTCTTGGGAAAATGGTAGAAAAAAAAGCTTTTCTTGCCAAACCAAACCAAAGCTTCAATATCATGTATCTCAATGAGAAGAACATGATGTAGTGCCCAATCATAAAAGGAATGAAGCTTATTATGAGAATCTAGGTTTGCCTCATTGGATGGACAAGCTTGGATTATAAGGAAAATGGTGAAGAGAAAGCATTTCCTGCCAAACCAAAGCACCAATATCATGTATGCCAATGAGGAGAACATGATTGTAGTGCCGAATTAGAAAAGAATAGATATTATTATGAGAATCCAAAAGTTTGTTTTGCTTGTCAGATGAACATTGATTCTATGGAAAATATGGAAAGAAAAGCTTTTCTTGTAAAATCAATGCATCAGTATCATGCATCCCAAAGAGAGAACATGATTAGGGTGCCTAATCACAAAAGGAATAAAGATTATTACAAGAATCCAAGCTTGTTTTAACTGACGGATGAACTTTGATTATAACGAAAATGGTGGAGGGAAAAGCTTTTCTTGGAAAGCCAAAGCACCAACATCAAGTATCCCAATGAGAAGAACATGATTGTCGTGCCGATTCCCAAAAAAAATGGAGATTGTTACGAGAATCCAAGTTTGTCTCATTTGATGGATGAACTTTTATTCTATAGAATATGTGGAAAGAAAAGCTTTTCTTGCTAAACCAATACATCAGTGTCATGTATCCTAATGAGTAGAACATGATTGTAGTGCCTAATCATAAAAAAAAAGGAGATTATTATGAGAATCATCAATTGTCTCAATTGATAGACAAATTTTAATTGTAAGGAAAATAGTTGAAAGGAAAGTTTTTCTTTCTAAACGAAAGCATCAATACTGGGTATCCCAATAAGGAGAACATGATTGTGGTGCCGAACCATAAAAAGAATGAAGATTATTATGAGAATCCAAGTTTGTCTTATTTGACAAACGAACTTTGATTGTAAGGAAAATGGTGGAGAGAAAGCTTTTTTTGCCAAACCAAAGCACCAATATTGTGTCTCCTAATAAGGAGAGCACGATTGTAGTGCCCAATAATAAGAAAATAGAGATATTATGAGAATCCAAGTTTGTCGTATTTGATGGACAAACTTTTATTCGAGGGAAAATGCTGGAAAGAAAAGTTTTCTTGCCAAAGCAAAGCATCAATACCATGTATCACAATTATGAGAACATGATGCAGTAGCCAATGACAAAAAGAATGAAGGTCATTATTAGAATCCAGGTTTGTCTCGTTTGATGGGCAAACTTTGATTGTAAGGAAAATGGTCAAGAAAAAACATTTCTTGCAAAATAAAAGCTCAAATTTTGATTGTAAGGAAAATGGTCAAGAAAAAACATTTCTTGCAAAATAAAAGCTCAAATATCATGTACCCAAAAAGAAGATCGTGATTGTAGTGCCCAGTAAAAGAAATGGAGATGGTTACGAGAATCCCAGTTTGTCTCATTTGATGGATGAGCTTTGATTTTTATGGTAAATATGGAAAGAAAAGCTTTTCTTGACAAACCAAAGCAACAATATCATGTCTCCTAATGAGGAGAACATGATTGGTGTGCCCAATCACAAAAAAAATGAAGATTATTATGAGAATCCAAGGTTGTCCCATTTGATGGATGAACTTTGATTTTAACGAAAATGGTGGAGGGAAAGCTTTTCTTGCAAAACCAAAGCTCAAATATCGTGTACCCAAAGAGGAGAACGTGATTGTAGTGGCTAATAACAAAGAAAACGGAGATGATTATCAAAATCCAAGTTTGTCTTATTTAAAGGACAAACTTTGATTCTAGGGATAAGGGCAGAAAGAAAAGCTTTTCTTGCCAAACCAAAGCATCAATATCATTTTTCTCAATAAGGGGAAAATGATGAAGTGCCCAATCACAAAAAGAATGAAGATTATTATGAGAATCCAAGGTTATCTCATTTGATGGACAAACTTTGATTGTAAGGAAAATGGTAGAGGGAAAGCTTTTCTTGCCAAACCAAAACACCAATCGTGTATCCTAATGAGGAGAACATGATTGCCATCCTGAATCACAAAAAAATGGAATTATTTGAGAATCCAAGTTTGTCTTATTTGATGGAGAAACTTTGATTGTAAGGAAAATGGTAGAGAGAAAGCTTTCTTGCCAAACCAAAGGAAAATGGTAGAGAGAAAGCTTTAATTGTCAAACCAAAGCACTAATATCATGTACCCAAAGAGGAGAACGTGATTGTAGTGCTCAATAACAAAAATTTGGAGATTATTACCTAAATCCAAGTTTGTCTTTTTGACGGATGAACTTAATTCTATGGAAAATGTGGAAGGAAAAGCTGTTCTTGCCAAACCAAAGCAATAGTATCATGTGTCCCAATGAAGAGAACATATTATCATGCCCAATCATAAAAGAATGAAGATTATTACTAGAATCCAAGTTTGTCTCACTTGATGGACAAACTTTGATTACAAGGAGAATGATAGAGTGAAAAGCTTTTCCAGCAAAATTAAAGCAACAATATCGTGTATCCTAATAAGTAGAACATCATTGTTGTGCCCAATCACAAAAAGAATGTAAATTATTATAAGAATCGTCATTTGTATCAGATGATGGATGAACTTTGATTCTAAGGAAAATGGTGCAGGGAAAAGGTTTTCCTGGAAAGCCAAAGCACCAATATCATGTATCCTTATGTGGAGAACATGATTGTCATTCCAATTTTTAAAAAATAGAGATTATTACGAGAATTCAAGTTTGTCTCATTTAATGGGTGAATTTTGATTCTATGGAAAATGTGGAAAGAATGGCTTTTCTTACCAAACCAAAGCATTAGTATCATGTATCCCAAAAAGGAGAACATGACTGTGGTACCCAATCACAAAAAAATGAATATTATTACAAGAACCTAGTTTATCTTATTTAACGGACGAACTTTCATCATAAGGAAAATGGTGGAGAGAAAAGCTTTTATTGCCAAGCTAAAGCACCAATATCGTGTACCCAGGAGGAGAACATGGTTATAGTGCCCAATAACAAAAAAAAAAAAGAGATTATTACGGGAACCCAAATTTGCCTCGTTTGATAGATGAACTTTGATTCTAGGGAAAATGGTGGAAATAGAAGCTTTTCTTGCCAAACCAAAGCATCAATATCATGTATCTTAATAAGGAGCACATGGTGTAGAACCCAATCACAAAAAAAATGAAGATTATTATTAGAATCCAAGTTTGCCTCATTTGATGGATAAACTTTGATTCTAAGAAAAATAGTGGAAATGAAAGCTTTTTTTGCCAAACAAAAGTGTCAATATTGTATATCCCGATAAAGAGAACATGATTGTAGTGCCAACCACAAAAAAAGTAAAGATTATTATTAGAATCAAAGTTCATCTCATTTGATAGACGACCTTTGATTGTGAGGAAAATGGTAAAGAGAAAGCTTTTCTTGCCAAACCAAAGCACCAATATCATGTATCACAATGAGGAGAACATGATTGTAGTGCCAAATCACAAAAAAATGGCGATTATTATGAGAATCCAAGTTTGTCTCGTTTAATAGATGAACTTTGATTTTATAGAAAATGTGGAAAAGAAAGCTTTTCTTTCCAAACCAAGGCATCAATATCATGTATCCCAATGAGGAGAACATGATTGCGGTGCCTCGTCACAAAAAAAAAATGAAGATCATTACAAGAATCCAAGTTTGTCTCATTTGACGGATGAACTTTGTTTATAAGGAAAATGGTGGAGAGAAAAGCTTTTATTGCCAAACCAAAGCGCCTATATCATGTACCCATAGAGGAGAACGTGATTGTAGTGCCCAATAACAAGAAATTAGAGATCATTCTGAGAATCCAAGTTTGTTTCATTTAACAAATGAACTTTGATTCTAGGGAAGATGGTGGAAGGAAAAGCTTTTCTTGTCAGACCAAAGCATCAATATCTTGTATCTCAACGAGGAAAACATGATGTAGAGCCCAATCGTAAAAAGATTAAAGGTTGTTATGAGAATCCAGGTTTGTCTTATTTGACGAATGAATTTTGATATAAGGAAAATGTTGGAGAGAAAGCATTTTTTGCCTAACCAAAGTCCAACCCAAAGGAGAAAACGTGATTGTTATACCTAATAACAAAAAAGTGGAGATGATTACAAGAATCCCAGTTTGTCTTGTTTGATGGACGAACTTTGATTTTAGGGAAAATGGTTGAAAGAAAAGGTTTTCTTGGCAAACCAAACCAAAGCATCAATATCATGTATCTTAATGTGGAGAACATGTTGTAGTGCCTAATCATAAAAAAATGGAGATTGTTATAAGAATCGTTGATTGTCTCAATAAACGAATAAACTTTAATTATAAGGAAAATGGTGGAAAGGAAAGCTTTTCCTACCAAACGAAAGCGTCAATATTGTGTATCCCAATAAGGATAAAATGATTATAGTGTTAAGAATCCAAGTTTGTCTCATTTGATAGATAAACTTTGATTGAAAGGAAAATGGTGGAGAGAAAGCTTTTATTGCTAAACCAAAGCAACAATATCGTGTATCCCAATGAGGAGAATGTGATTGAAGTGCCCAATAACAAGAAAATGGGGATTATTATGAGAATTCAAGTTTATCTCGTCTGACAGATGAACTTTTATTCTAGGATAAATGGTGGAAAGAAAAGCTTTCCTTGCCAAAGCAAAGCATCAATATCATGTATCTCAATGAGGAGAATATGATGTAGTACCCAATCGCAAAAAAAATGAAGATTATTATGAGAATCCAACTTTGTCTCCTTAGAAGGACAAACTTTGATTGTAAGGAAAAGGGTGGAGTGAAAGCATTTCTTGCAAAACCAAAGCTCTAGTATTGTGTACCCAAAGAGGAAAACGTGATTGTAGTGGCCAATAACAAAAAAATGGAGATGATTACAAGAATCAAAGTTTGTCTCATTTAACGGATGAACTTTGATTCTAACGAAAATGGTAGAAAGAAAAGCTTTTATTGTCAAACCAAAGCATCAATATCATGTATCTCAATGAGGAGAAAATGATAAAGTGCCCAATCACAAAAGGAATGAAGATTATTATGAGAATCCAATTGTCTTATTTGATGAACAAATATTGATTGCAAGGAAAATGGTAGAGGGGAAGCTTTTCTTGCCAAATCAAAGCACAATACTGTGTATCCCAATGAGGAGACCATGATTCTCATGTTGAATCACAAAAAAATAGAGATTATTATAAGAATCTAAGTTTGTCTCATTTGAAGGATGAACTTTGATTCTAGGGAAAATGGTAGAAAAAAAAGCTTTTCTTTCCAAACCAAAGCATCAATATCATGCATTTCAATAAGGACAACATGATGTAGTGCCTAATTGCAAAAACAATGAAGATTATTATTAGAAACCAGGTTTGTCTCGTTTAACGGGTGAACTTTGCTTATAAGGAAAATGGTGGAGAAAAAGCATTTATTTGCAAACCAAAGCATTATTTTGCGAATCTAGGTTTGTCTCGTTTGACAAGCAAACTTTGATTGAAAGGAAAATGGTGGAGAATATGATTGGCGTGCTAGATCACAAAAAAATGGAGATAAATATGAGAGTCCAAGTTTGTCTCATTTGACAGATGAAAATTGATTCTAGGGAAAATGGTGGAAAGAAAAGCTTTTCTTTCCAAACCAAAGCATCAATATCATGCGTCTCAATAAGAAGAACATGATGTAGTGCCCAAGCACAAAAAGATTAAAGATTATTATTAGAATCCAAGTTTGTCTTATTTGACAGGCGAACTTTGATTGTGAAGAAAATGGTGGAGAAAAAGCATTTCTTGCCAAACCAAAACTCCAATATCGTGTACCCAAAGAGAAGATTGTGATTATAGTGCCCAATAAAAAAACGGAGATGGTTATGAGAACCCCAGTTTGTCTTATTTGACGGATAAACTTTGATTATAAGGAAAATGGTGGAGAGAAAAGCTTTTATTGCCAAACCAAAGCAACAATATCCTATACCTAAAGAGGAGAACGTGACTGTAGTGCCTAATAACAAAAAATGGAGATTATTACGAGAATCCAAATTTGTCTTATTTGACAAATGAATTTTGATTCTAGGGAAAGTGGTGGAAAGCAAAGCTTTTCTTGCCAAACCAAAGCATCAATATCATGTATCTCATTAAGGGGAACATGGTGTAGAGCCTAATCATAAAAAGAATGAAGATTATTATGAGAATCCACGTTTGTCTCTTTTGACGAATTAAGTTTGATTCTAAGGAAAATGGTGGAAAGGAAAGCTTTGAAAACAAAAGTGTCAATATTATGCATCCCAATAAGGAGAACATGATTGAAGTGCCCAACCATGAAAAAAATAAAGATTATTATGAGAATTCAAGTTTGTCTTATTTGATAGACAAACTTTGCTTGTAAGGAAAATGGTGGAGAGAAAGCTTGTCTTGCTAAACCAAAGCACCAAAATCATGTATCCTAATGAGGACAATGTGATTGTAGTGCCGAATCACAAAAAAATGGCGATTATTATGAGTATCCAAGTTTATCTCATTTAATGGATGAATTTTGATTTTATGGAAAATATGGAAAAGAAAGCTTTTCTTGTCAAACCAAGGAATTAGTATCATGTATCCTAATGAGGAGGACATGATTGCAATGCCCAATCACAAGAAAAAATGAAGATTATTACGAGAATCCAAGTTTGTCTTATTTGACAGATGAACTTTGACTATACGAAAAATGGTAGAGAGAAAAGCTTTTATTGCAAACTAAAGCACCAACATCGTGTGCCCACAGAGGAAAACATGATTGTAGAGCCCAACAACAAAAAAATGGAGATCATTATAAGAATCCTAGTTTATCTTGTTTGATGTACAGATTTCAACTTTAGGGAAAATGGCAGAAAGAAAAGCTTTTCTTGCCAAACCAAACCAAAGCATAAATATCATGTATCTTAATGAGGAAAACATGATGTAGTGCCCAATCACAAAAAGAATAAATATTATTATGAGAATACTGGTTTGTCTCGTTTGATGGATAAACTTTGATTGTAAGGAAAATGGTGAAGAGAAAGCATTTCCTGCCAACCTAAAGCACCAATATCATGTATGCCAATAAGGAGAACTTGATTGTAGCACCGAACCACAAAACAATGGAGATTATTATGAGAATCTAGGTATGTTTTATTCTATGGAAGAACATTGATTCTATGGAAAATGTGGAACAAAAAGCATTTTTTGCCAAACCAAAGCATCATTATCATGTATCCAAATGAGAAGAACATGATTGGGGTGTACAATCACAAAATGAATGAAGATTATTACGAGAATCCAAGTTTGTCGCAATTGATGGATGAATCTTTATTATAAAGAAAATGATAGAGGGAACAACTTTTCTTGGAAAGCCAAAGCACCAACATCATGTATCCCAATGAGGAGAACATGACCGTCCCACCAATTCACAAAAAAAGGAGATTTTTACGAGAATCAAAGTTTGTGTGATTTCATAGATGAACTTTGATTCAATCAAATATGTGGAAAAAAGAGCTTTTCTTGGAAAACCAAAGCATCAGTATCATGTATCTCAATAAGGGGAACATGGTGTAGACCCTAATCATAAGAAGATTGAAGATTATTATGAGAATTCAAGTTTGTCCCCTTTGATGACTAAGCTTTGATTCTAAGGAAAATTATGGAAAGGAAAGCTTTTCCTGCAAAATGAATGCGTAAATATTGTGTATCCCAATGAGGAGAATATGATTGTATAGCCCAACCATAAGAAGAATAAAGATTATTCTGAGAATCCAAGTTTGTCTCATTTGATAGATACACTTTGATTGTAAGGAAAATGATGGAGAAAAAGATTTTTTTGCCAAACTAAAGCACCAATATCATGTGTCCCAATGAGAACAATGTGATTCTAGTGTTGAATCACAAAAAATGGTGATTATTATGAGAATCCAAACTTGTCTTATTTGATGGATGAACTTTGATTTTATGCAAAATGTGGAAAGGAAAGCTTTTCTTGCCAAACCAAAGCATCAGTATCATGTATCCTAATAAGGAGAACATGATAGCGGTGCCTAATCACAAAAAAATGAAGATTATTACGGGAATCCAAGTTTGTCTTATTTGATGGATGAACTTTGATTATAAGGAAAATGGGCGAGAGAAAAGCTTTTATTGCCAAATCAAAGCAGCAACATTATGTACCCAAAGAGATGAACATGATTATAGTGTTTATGGAGATGATTACGAGAATCCCAATTTGTCTCATTTAACGTATGGACTTTAACTCTAGGGAAAATGATGGAAAGAAAAGCTTTTCTTGCCAAACCAAACTAAAGCATCAATATTATATATCTCAATGAGGAGGAATGATGTAGTGCCCAATCATAAAAAGAATAAAGATTCTTATGAGAATCTAGGTTTGTGTCATTTGATTGATGAACTTTGATTGTAGGGAAAATGGTTAAGAGAAAGTGTTTCCTGCCAAACCAAAGCACCAATATCATGCATGCCAATAAGGAGAACTTGATTGCAGTGCCAAATCCCAAAACAATAGAGATTATTATGAGAATCCAAGTTTGTTTTTTTCGACAGACGAATATTGATTCTATGGAAAATATGGAAAGAAAAGCTTTTTTTGCCAAACCAAAGCATCAGTATCATGTATCCAAATTAGGAGAACATGATTGGGGTGTGAAATCAACAAAAGATTGAGGATTATTACGAGAATCCAAGTTTGTCTCAATTAATGGATAAGCATTGATTATAAGGAAAATGGTGGAGGGAACAACTTTTCTTGGAAAACCAAAGCACTAATATCGTGTATCCCAATAAGGAGAACATGATTGTCGCACTGATTCACAAAAAAATGGATATTGTTACGAGAATCCAAGTTTGTGTGATTTGATGGATGAACTTTGATTCTATAGGAAATATGAAAACAAAAGCTTTTCTTGCCAAACCAAAGCATCAGTATCATGTTTCTCAATATGTAGAACATTATTGTAGTGCCCAATCACAAAAAAATGGAGACTATTATGATAACCATCGATTGTCTCAGTTGATGGACAAACTTGGATTCTAAGAAAAATGGTGGAGAGGAAAGCTTTTTCTGCCAAATGAAAGCATCAATATTGTGTATCCCAATAAGGAGAACATGATTATAGTGCCTAACCATAAAAAGAATGAAGATTATTATGAGACTCCAAGTTTGTATCATTTGACAAATGAACTTTGATTGTAAGGAAAATGGTGGAGAAAAAGCTTTTATTACTAAACCAAAGCACCAGTATCGTGTATCCCAATGAGAAGAACGTGATTGCGGTGCACCAATAACAAGAAAATGGAAATTATTAGGAGAATCCAAGTTTCTCTCGTTTGACAGATGAACTTTGATTCTAGAGAAAATGCTGGAAAGAAAAGCTTTCCTTGCCAAAACAAAGCATCAATATCATGTCTCTCAATAAGGAGAACATGATGTAGTGCCTAATCACAAAAAAAAAAAAATAAGATCATTATGAGAATCTAGGTTAGTCTTATTTGCTAGACGAACTTTGATTGTAAGGAAAAGGGTAGACAGAAAGCATTTCTTACAGAACCAATGCTCTAGTATCGGGTACCCAAAGAGGAGAACGTGATTGCAGTGGCCAATAACAAAAAAATAGAGATGATAATGAGAATCCAGATTTGTCTCGTTTGGTGGACAAACTATGATTCCAGGGAAAATGGCAGAAAGAAAAGCTTTTCTTGCCAAACCAAAGCATCAATATCATGTATCTCAATGAGGAGAACATTAAAAAGTGCCGAATCACAAAAAGAATGAAGATTATTATAAGAATGCAGTTGTGTCTCATTTGACAGGCGAACTTTGATTGTAAAGAAAATGGTGGAGAACATGATTACCATGCTAAATCACAAAAAAATGGAGATTGTTATAAGAATCCCAGTTTGTCTCATTTGACAAACGAACTTTGATTCTAGAGAAAATGGTGGAAAGAAAAGCTTTTCCTTCCAAACCAAAGCATCAATATCATGTATCTCAATGAGAAAAATATGATGTAATGGCCAATCACAAAAAGATTGAAGATTATTATTAGATCCAGATTTATCTTGTTTGACGTGTGAACTTTCATTGTAAAGAAAATGGCAGAGAAAAAACGTTTCTTGCCAAACCAAAGCTCCAATATCTTGTACCCAAAGAGGAGAACATGATTGTAGTGCCCAATAAAAAATAGAGATGGATACGAGAATCCTAGTTTGTCTCGTTTGATGGATGAACTTTGATTTTATGATAAATGTGGACAAAAAAACTTTTCTTGCCAAACCAAGGCAACAGTATCATGTATCCCAATATGAAGAACATGAATGTGCTGCCCAATCACAAAAAAAATAAAGATCATTATAAGAATCAAAGGTTGTCTCATTTGATAGATGAACTTTGATTGTAAGGAAAATGGTAGAGGGAAAGCTTTTCTTGCCAAACCAAAGCTCCCATATCGTGTATCCCAATGAGGAGAACATGATTGCCATGCTAAATCATAAAAAAATGGAGATTATTATGAGAACCCAAATTTGTCTCCTTTGACGGACATATTTGATTCCACGAAAAATGATGGAAAGAAAAGCTTTTCTTTCCAAACCAAAGCTAAATATCACGCATCTTAATGAGGAAAACATGATGCAGTGCCCAATCACAAAAAGAATGAAGATATTTATTAAAATCCAAGTTAGTCTCATTTGATAGGTGAACTTTGATTGTAAAGAAAATGGTGAAGAAAAAATGTTTCTTGCCAAACCAAAGCTCCAATATTGTGCACTTAAAAAGGAGAACGTGGTTGTAATGCCCAATAAAGAAATGGAGATGGTTACGAGAATCCAATGTGTAGATTCCTTATTTTGTCTGGGCTAATTTTTAGCAATCCGGTACACAGACGTGAGTGGGGGTGATGATCACCTAAGTGTATGTCAAACTCGCACAAACTAGCAGCACCCAAGTCAAAGTGCACACGAGCTGGTGGCACCTAGTCTAAGTCAAAGCCAGTACAAGCTAGCGACACCTGAGTCAAACCCCACATGAGCTGGTAGCACCCAAGTCTGAGTCAAAGCCCACATAAGTTGGTGGTAACCAAGTCTAAGTCAAAGCCCGCACAAGTTGATGGCAACCAAGTCAAAGCCCATAAGAGCTAGTGGCACCCAAGTCTGAGTCAAAGCTGGCTCAAGCTGGCAGCACCCAAGTCAAAGCCCACACGAGCTGGTGGCACCCAAGTCTTAGTCAAAGCCTATACAAGCTAGCGACACCTAAGTTAAAGCCCATACAAACTAGGGGTGCCCAAGTTTAAGTCAAAGCCTACACAAGGTGGTGGCACTCAAGTCAAAGCCCACACGAGTTGGTGGTACCTAAGTTTTAGTCAAAGCCTACATAAGCTAGTGCCACCTAAGTTTAAGTTAAAGCCCGCATAAGCTAGCAGCATCCGAGTCAAAGCCCACATGAGCTAGTGGCTCTTAATCTAAGTTAAAGCCCGTACAAGTTGGTGGCACCTGAGTCAAAGTCTGTACAAGTTGGTGGCACCCATATCAAAAACCCATGATACTCGGCAATTGCCTAAAGGAGTTAAACCTTAGCAAACCTAACACCCTAGTGTTCTGGGAAGCGTTATTCCACTTAAGACAAAATAGTGTTCGTCTTTGCCTTGTTCATGATTCTTAGCAACAGTCAAAGAGGGGCAACTATAGACACCTTATTTTGTCCGAGCTAATTTTTAGCAATCTTGGACACAAATGTGAAAGAAAGTATTTTGAAGAGGTCAAGAAGGCCTATAGATCATGGAAAATGCAAAGATATGGCATCAAAAGACGTAGTTCAAGGATAAAAGATATGAAAAAGTTCACCATTTTGCTTGAATGTATCGGTACATGGTTCCCATGTATCGATACAATGCTTTAACATGCCAAAAATTTGAAATGTCCCCATGTGTATCGATATAACATGTAAATGTATCAATACATAAGCTTTTGTATCGATACAAGAGCTCATGTATCGATACTAGGCCATGCCAAGACCAAAACATACATTCTGTAAAGAAATGTATTGATACATAACAACATGTATCGATACAATGGTTCAAAGAACCAGTGCAATGATCATTGTATCGATACGATGTTCATTGTATCGATACATTCAAGGTTTTTGGACCAAATGTATTGATACATTGTGCATTATGTTGATACATACTAGCCATTTGCCACAGTTCGAGCATTTTTTACTCATCCACCATTGATCAAAAACTCGATATTAACTCGTTTCTTTGCATCAAAAACATCAAAACCCATATCAAATTACAAATTTGGACTTTTGAACTAATCAAAACATTTTTTTGAAGTCTAAATTAGATCAAAAAGATCAATATCACATGATCACCCTATTCCCTAGTTTGTTGACTAAGATCGCCATCAGCCACCTTATTTGCTAGAAAATCGTTTCAGCATTTAAACCAGCCACCCTATGTCCATCACATTGGTAACAAGTTGCCCCCAACAGCCACTCTATAGCCACCAAGCTGACATCACTTTGTCCCCCTTGAGAAATGATCAAAAGCACCTCCAAATTGGCTTCAAAATGTTGGTATAAACAGACCACTTATATCTTAGCTAAAAAAGGTTAGATTCTATCTCAATTTCAGCTTCCAAAACATATTCCTACACCAAGAAAACTAGAATCCTGTAGTTCTTCACTCTCCACCCAAAAACAGCCCCAAAACACTCATTCCTAACCATTACAAATTCTAAAATCACCCTTATCCATAGTAGAACCAAAACATCATTATTTCTCTCTTTTTCTTGCTTATTAACAACAAGGAAAAGAGGGAAATTTAAGTCATCTCTGTTGCTCCAACTGTTTGGCCAAAACTTGAAGTTTTGTTGGTATAACTTCTTACTTTATCACTTTCATTTTTTATTTTTCAGCATCTTCATTATTTTAGTGAGCTCTCTATGTGTCCATCACGTTTTTAGGATTATCATGCATTATTATGGCTTTTGGTTGTGTTAGTTTAAGATTTGGATGCCTTAGTGCCCCTTTGATGTGCAAAATGCCTCATTTAATCCTCATTATTTTGATAGCTCTTGCTCATGCATTTTATGCCATATCCATACATCTTGTTATCCTTAATCCAGGTATGAATCATTAGCCTAACACATTTCAAGCACATTTATACATTTCCTTGCATGAATCATTATCGTTTCTAGCATCCATAACATTTTCTTGTCACAATGGATAATATTTTCTTTGTCTAGACCATTGGTAAGGTTAGCATCCTTATTCATGTTATGTGCCATCCCCTTGCATGTTTATTGCCTTCCTCTTGTCAAAATGCATGTTTAATGGTTGTCAAAAACTGATTTTCAAAACCTCCCCAAGCCAAGCATGTTAACCTCAACCAATGAGGATAAGCATGGATTAGCATTTTCCTTACGGTTAGTAAAAAAATCGTAGGGAAAATCAAGTTTTCTAGATCTGGAGCCCTGGTTAAATGAGCTCAAATCTTTTTATTTTCCAACAAAAATGGCCTTCCACTTGTTCCCAAAATGTTTGTGCCTTGTTTTTGAGTTGAGACCTTAAGTGGTATGACCAATGGGCTATTTCATCATCCCAAAATACTCTAGGCTACACAAATGAGTTTACGATGCTCATGCCACTCTTTCCCTTCAGTCACGGACGTTTGAATGTCGATGACTCAAGTTCGGACCCATAAACATAGAGAAAATAAGAAATATCCTTTGCTTTACTTTGTCCTCTGCTGGCAACATCATTGTTACAAATTGAAAAATCACTTTAAAATCCTATATGAATTTGTGTGAATTTTATAATATTTTTCTCTAAAAGTTTGTCAAAATACCTTTAAAACGAGGTCTTGTTCATCCCCGGATCAGTCTGGATGAAAGAATTATTATTTTTCAAACCTAGACTATCCAGAATCCCTGAGTGAACAAAGTGCATTCTGGTTGGGACCTTTAGGCCCACTAAACAATTTTTCCAAATCCATCTAGCATTTTTCCTAAAACATTCATGAAAGTCCTTTCCTGGAAAGGTATTATTTTCAATTTATCTATACCGAATAAGTCCGAAATGATTTTTCAAATTTTGACACACCTTGTTTCTCGTATGCTCTGCCAGTAGCAAAATTAATTCAAACTTGAAAATTTATTCCCCTGAAAAGTGACTTTTTGGGATATTGGGAATATTTTTAGGTTGACCCTCGTTGCGTTATCTTTCTAATGGTATATTGTCCACCCTCTAAAGCCTTCAAAACAATTTAGAATAAATTCAGGAAATAGGATAGTGCAATGTTGTCCCCTGTTTTCAGTTATGGTCAAAATTAAGTTATTTTCTTGAATTTTGTCTCGAGACATTCGAATGTCTCTATATCATCCTGATCAAACTCGAGAACATGCTTTGACCTCCCAGAGACACATATCAAGGCACAAACATATTTTACATCTTTACCATCCTTATTCACAATAATTTATTTTACCAGAAGTTGTTGAAACGCTCACACATGTCCTAAATCATAAAGTTTTGTCAACTTAAGTTTTTCCAACTCGACTTCTTTAAAGAAGCATCAGATATGCCACTTTTGGGGATACTCCAACCCCAACCTTCCGAGGGGACACTCCAACCCCACTCTTCAAATTTGTGAAGATCTAAAAAAAATCTTCCTTAATCAAAATTATTCATCGTCCATGGGGATACTCCAACACTTTCTTTTCGAGGGGATACTCCAACCTGGTCATTCAACTACAATTAAATTTTCTCCTTCTCAGACTTCCATGAATATGTCAAACAAACCTTGTTTAATCAAGATACCTAGATGCATCTCAAAAATTGTCGATTCTGTTATTCCTAAATAATTGATGCCAATTGCGAGATAAATTTGAATAGTCCATTCCTTTTCTTTATCATTGTATTGAATTATCCATGTTATGTTACTTCATTTGTTGCCTTACTAATGTGATTTCTTTGCGATAATTATTTGCATTCATGTTTTCCAAATCATTTCAAATAAAACTAAGGATAATATCCTACCTAGGTATCTTTTTAGTACCTAAAGTGGAATATTCCATTTTTCAAAGTAAAATCAAGAGGTTATTTTTATAAAAAATCTCTATATTCCCCATCTCTCCAGGGCGTATATTAGATTATATCTTTTTCATCAAAACCTGGATTTGTATCTCTATAAGATTCATGCATTAAAAGGGGTTATATTGAAGTAATGATGAGTTAAGATCAAAAGAATCAAAATCGAGATAAGACATAGCTAGTAAGGTACCGATTTTTAGCATCGTGAAGAGGTTCATACCTCATTACGCGAAACCAATTCCCGAACCCAAACAATGAATCTTTGTATTATGTAGATTAGGAGATCGATGTTTTGAGTTTCATAACTCAAAACATAGGTTTTAATACGATCATGCCTAGCCAAAAATGATCGGTGGCGACTCTAAGCATTGGCAATTTTGTGATGGTCGTCTGAGACCAATAAGATGAGCAATTCATCTTATGGTCCCCTACATTGTACCATAAGTTGAGAATCTGTACATTCTCATTCTTATCACATCGTGAAAGAAAAGTCTTAATCAATAAGACATTTCCAAGTGAAAAAAATATGTTAAGTCATGCGCATCCATAGATCTATGAGGATCCACCATAGGGCATGTTACTACAACTTGGCAACTTCACTAGGGACTGTATAGAAAGTTAGGCCAATAACTAGCCGTGTCTTGCTAGGTTCTCAATTTTTGTGATCCTTGATCATTATTTAACTATACTTTTTTTTCATTTTGTCAACTAATCTTTTGTTTGATATGATTGTCAGGATTATCTTATTTTTGAATATTCATCAGTTTGACAAAATTGTAAACAAAAAGGTTTGATCATTTCCCCATCACACACCATGCACTTGCATGTGCATTAGTGGCTCGCCAAACTCCATGGCATGTTATAACCCAATCATTAGGAGGAAGTGAGCCACCTTCATGAGCAACCCTCTGTATAGGCATGGCAATAACTTCTTGGATGTAAATTATCTATGTCTCTCGTGAGTAACCCTCTGTATTTGTAGAAGGAAATACATCTAATGGATCGAACCCGTTCCACCAAAACCATGATGGGTCTAGGATCGAGGTCCCTTGACTGTCCTTACCGAATGGAGGAGCAATTTAGATATCTATTTAGGCACCAACTTAAACCTCATATAGTGAACCCTATAAGCTAAACTGTGTCAAACCATACTGGAATGCTACTAGAATACCTAGAGAATAGGGTCACTTGGGGAAATATTCCTAACCTTTACTCTTAATTACGATAATTATATAGGTGACAATGAGTATACAATTGTTAGTCACATCTACATTTTTATCATTTATCAAGGCATGCCATCATGCCACCCGAACGACGGTTAACTTTTGTATAAATAAACAATGATGAACAAAAACCATTGTTCACAATGTCTTTTATTGTAAGCCGTTATGCTGTCTGAGCATGGCTTAATGCACATCCATACTAGTGGTGATAAATGAATATTACTACTGGTCGATTATTTTTCCATCAAAATAAGATATTGCATCACCTTATGAAGAGCAGATTGCATCTTGGCATATTGAAATGCTGTTTGTTTCTTGTCCCACCACTTTGGTTGAGACATGTTATGAATTTTTTGTCCTAATGTTCTTAAATTCTTTATTTCCTTACATTTGCCTCCTATACGTTCCATTAACTTATTTTTCCTTTGTTTGTGTTTTGGCCCGTGCATCATCTCATCATAACTATCATGACTATCATCATTTTGGGACAATTGTTCTAGTTTCGTGTATAGCAAGAGACCTTTTTGTGGCTCTATGAAAGATGTTATCGATGAAGCTATTCCAAGATTCAATTATCAAGAAGACATTTCCAAGTTAGAAAAATATTTTAAGTCGTACGCACCCATAGATCCATGAGGATCAACCTCAGGGCACATTGCAACAGCTTGGCGACCCCACTGGGGATAGTATAGAGAGTTAGGCCAATAACTAGTTGTGTCTTGCTAGGTTCTTGGTTCCTTCAATCTTCAGTCATTATTTAAGTATGACCCTTTTTTTAATTTTGTCAACTAATCTTTTGTTTGGCATGATTGTTAGGATTGTCTTATTTTTGAATAATCATCAGTTTAATAAAAATGGTAATATGGAAATAAACAAAAAGGTTTGATCATTTCCTCGTCACATGCCATGCATTTGCTTGTGCATTAGTGTCTCGCCAAACTCCATGGTGTGGTTATAACCAATCATTACAAGGAAGTGACCTATCTGCCTTCATGAGTAACCCTTCGCATAGGCATGGCAATAACTTCTTAGATGTAAATTATCTATGTCTCTCATGAGTAACCTTCTGCAATTGCAAAAGGCAATACATCCAACGGATCAAACCTGTTCCACCAAACTCGCGATGGGTCTAGAATTGAGGTCCCTTGACTGTCCTTATCGGATGAAGGAGTAATTCAGATACCTATTTAAGCATCAACTTAAACCTCACATAGTGAGCCCTATAAGCTAAACCATGTCAAACCAACCAGAACACTATTAGAATACCCAAAGAATAAGGTCACTCAGGGAAATATTCCTAACCTCTACTCTTAATTACCATAAGTATGTAGGTGACAATGAGTATACAATTGTCACCCACATTTGCATTTTTATCATTTATCAAGGCATGCCATCATGCTAACCGAACGATGGCTAATCTTTGTCTAAATAAGATAGTGAGCAAAAACCATCATTTGCAATGTCTTATGCTATAAGCTATTATGTTATCCAAGTCACGGCTTAACGCATATCCGTACTAGTAGCGATAAACGAATATCACTACCGATCGGTTATTTTTCTATCAAAAATAAGGTATCATATCACCTCATAAAGGGCAAGCTGAATCTAGACATGTTGATACGCTACCTATTTCTTGTCTTACCACCTTGGTTGAGACATGTTATGAATATTTTTCTCTGACGTTCTTAAGTTCTTTAATTTCTTACATTTGTCTCTTTATATTTCACTAACTCGTTTCCCTTTGTTTGTGTTTTGGCGTATGCATCATCTCATCACAACTATCATGACTTTCATCATTTTGGGATAATTGTTTTGGTTAAGTGTTCAGCAAGGGACCTTTTTTTTATGGCTCTATGAAAGATGTTATTAATGAAGTTGTTCTAGGATTCAATTGTCTCCAATTCATATGCATATTTACTTTCACCTTTTTTTTTACACTTGCATCAATCGTTCATTATCTTAACTCATCATTGCATCATAATCACACATCAATAAATACATTTTCAATTATAAGTCTAATACGAGAATTGGGCCATAAAAGTGCAAGGGACTCCAGGTCAATCAGGAAAATGAAACCTAACAGCATTGCTACAACATATGACACCATAAACAAATCATGGAGAGTGATCATGAAGCTCGTATTGAATGACTTGAGCTAATGGTTAAAGAATCACAAGACCAGATGCTCCATCAATAATGCGAAATGCTAACTCAAATTGCGAGACTTATGAAACTAATTACGGCCTCTATGAAAGAAAAAAGGCAAGCTAGCATTGCTGAAATAAGGAATGATCCTCTCAACATTGAAATTCCCCCTGCCAAAAATCTAGAACTTGCCCAAGGGGAAACTAGACAAGAACAATGGCCTGTTCCTCACCAACCGCTCAAGCTCCATCAGTCATCTACCTAAGTCCCATTGCGGCAAGACAATTCATTCCCAGTACTCAAGGGGTGAATGCAGGAGTCTCATCAATAGATATGATAACCCTTGACCATGAGGAACCAGAGAAAACAAAAGGTCAAAAGTCCACCATGACTATGAAAAAAGTGAACAAATCCAGCTACTGGAAAAATGCCTCCAAGCTATCGAGGGGAGTGACAAGTTCAAAGCTTTTAATGTGCAATCACTGTCTTTGGTGTCTAACCTTGTCATTCCCCTGAAGTTTAAAGTCCTAGGGTTTGAAAAGTTTAATGGAACCACCAACCCTTTCATCCATGTCTAAATGTACCTATAAAAAATGGTCGGATATGAGAAAGATGAAAAGCTCCTCATCCATTGCTTCCAGCATAGCTGCACTAGGGCAGCAGCTCAGTGGTATATCGAGCTAGACAATGTCAAAATCCAATCATGGGCCGAGTTGGCTAAGACCTTTCTAAATCAATACTAGCATGTATCAGATAGGGCACCGGATCAATTTTCCCTAATGAATTTCGAGAAGAGATCCACTAAAAGTTTTAGGCAATATGCTTAAAGGTGGAGAGAAGAAGCAACCCTAGTCCAGCCTCCCCTTACAGAAAAAGAGGTGACAGTCACTTTCATTCATACCCTACGTACTCCTTATTATAAGAAGCTTATAGGAAATGCCACTAAGAAATTCACAGACTTAGTTCTCTCTGAAAAAATGATCAATGCTGCCATCAAGAGTGGTAGAATGTCTGCTAGGGAAATAGTTGGATCGAGTAAGAAGCCCATTACCGGTAAGAAAAAGAAAGAAGAGGCCAATGCCATAAATTATGCTAGCTCGTCTTAGCCAAGACATCATTAAGCACCCAACCCTTGCTACTCAAGAATGCCACATTTATACCCCGTCACAATATCCCCATAGCCAATTTATGCCATAACTTATAACCTATCATTTGCAATCCCATCAAACCCACCACAAAGCTACCCTCCATAAGTCCTTCAAAATACTAATCGAATAACCAATAATGCAATTGGCAATCGAGGTGCATATCAACCAAGACAACATTTTAATCCCATCCCTATGACTTATAAGGAGCTCTACCAAACTTTACTCTAAAATCATTTAATGGCCCCAATCTATGCCCCAAAAAAAAAGCCACCATACCTGCAATGGTACAACCCTAATGCCCACTGTGAATACCATACTAGGGTAGCTGGGCATGACATTGAGAACTGCATATATTTCAAACGAAATGTGCAAAATCTAATCAACTCAAAAGTCTTGTAGTTTGGGATAAACAAGGGACCAAATTTTGCTGCTAATCCTTTACCAACCTATACTGAGCCGGCTACAAACATGATCGATACCAAGCCATAGAATTTATGTCCCTCCATCAAGACTTGATTTTGATGATGGGGTCATGATAGAAGCCCCTGTACTTTTCTTGTCCCCTTCATGTAATGTTAAGAAATGAAAACCTACCTGCCCTCGCCCAAAGGTAGGTAGTTGTCTTATGTGAGGGGCATCTTTAGCAAACATTATCGACAAAATGACTTTTGCTTATATCATTCCATATTAAGGGCGTACATCACTTTTCAATCTCTTTATCTTAATTACTCTTTTATCTCTATTCTTATTCAAATCCCTAGGTTATGTGTGTGCCTTTTGCAATGTCTATTTCTTCACCTTTTCATGTGTCCCGATGATAGTGACATGGAGGTGTCTGAAGGGTCTTTAAAGATCAATTTTGAATTATCAATTTGCGCTAGTGAGGTTAATCCTAAAGAAGGTTTCAAAGAAAGCACCGTATCACTAGACCTTTTACAGTTCAGGATCCAACATCATAATTCTATACTTTATTGCCCAAAGATGAATGGGCCAATCAAGGTGGCCAATAAAAACATCAAAATAATAGTTGAGAAAATGGCTGAGACTTACAAAGATTGGCATGAAAAGTTATCCCTCGCACTTCATGCCTATCAGACCTCAGTTCGAACTTTCATGAGCACTACCCCATTCTCTCTTATCTATAAGTAGGAGCTCTATTGAAGAGGAGCCACTGCCTTATGGGCCTTGAAGAGGGTGTCAGTGGCTTCTTTTTAAAGCTTGCATAAGCTGGTGGCACCCGAGTCAAAGCCTACATAAGTTCATGCCACCTAAGTTTAAGTCAAAGCCCACACAACCTAGCAACACTCGAGTCAAAGCCTACACGAGCTGGTGGCACCCAAGTCAAGTCAAAACCCGCACAAGCTAGCAGCACCTCTTTAAAGCCCACAAGTTAGTGGCACCTCTTCAAAGCCTGCACAAGCTAGTAGCACTTGAGTTAAAGCCGACACAAGCTGGTGGCACCCAAGTCTAAGTCAAAGCCTACACAAGCTGGCAGCACTTGAGTTAAAGCTTGCATAAGCTGGTGGTACCCGAGTTAAAGCCCACATGAACTGGTGGCACCCAAGTCTAAGTCGAAGCCTGCACAAGCTTGTGACACCTAAGCTAAAGCCTACGCGAGTTAGTGGCACCCAAGTCTAAGTGAAAGCCTGCACGAGCTGGCAGCACTTGAATAAAAGCCCACACAAGCTAGTGGCACCAAAGTTTAACTCAAAGTCTGTAGAAGTTGGCAGTACCCACATCAAAAACCCACGATACTCGACACATGCCTAAGGGGGGTCAAACCTTAGAAAATCTAACACCCTAGTGTTCTGGGAAGCATCATTCCACCCTAGACAAAATAATGTCTATTCATTTTTGCCCTATTCTTGATTCTCAGCAATGGTCAAAGAGGGGCAGCTATAGACACCTTCTTTTATCTGGCTAATTTTTGGCAATCTAGGACACGAACATTAGAGAAAGTATTTTGAAGAGGTCAAAAAGGCCTATGGATCATATTAAAGGTAAATGCAAAGATGTGGCACCAAAGAATATAGTTTAAAATGTCCGAGGATAAAAGATATGAGAAAGTTCACAATTTTGCTTGAATGTATCATTACATGGTTCTCATCCATCGATACAATGCTCCAACATGCCAAAAATTTGAAATATCCCCATTTGTATCAATACAACATGTAAATGTATCGATACATAATCTTCTGTATCGATACAAGAGCTCATGTATCGATACTAAGCCATGCCAAAACCAAAACATACATTTTGTAAAGAAATGTATCGATACAATAGATCATAGTATCAATATAATGGTTCATAGTATCGATACAATGTTTATTGCATCAATACACTCAAGGATTTTGGACCAAATGTATCGATACATTCTATAATTTATCGATACATACTAGCCATTTTCCATGGTCTGGGCATCTGCCATTGATTAAAAACTTAATTCTAACTCATTTTTTTGCATAAAAAAAGATCAAAACCCATATCAAATTACGAATTTAGACTTTTGAACTAATCAAAACATTTTTTTTGAAGTCTAAATTAGATCAAAAAGGTTAATTATCACATGATCACCTTACTCCCTAGTTTGTTGAATAAGATCACCACCAGCCATTCTATTTGCTAGAAGATCATTTCAGTATTCAAACCAGCCACCCTATGTCCATCATTGGCAGCAAGTTCATCCCTACAACCACTCTATAGCCACCAAGCTGACATCACTTTTCCCCCTTGAGAAATGAGCAAAAACACCTCTAAATTGGCTCTAAAATGTTGGTATAAGTAGACCACTTATATTTCAGCTAAAAAAGGTTAGATTCCAACTTATTTTTAACTTTAAAAACACATTCCTACACCAAGAAAACTAGAATCCCGTTGCTCTTCACTCACCACCCAAAAATAGCCCCAAAACACTAATTCCTAACCATTACACATTCTAAAAATGACCCTCATTGATACCAGAACCCAAACCTCATTGTTTCTCTCTTTTTCTTGCTTATTAACAATAAGGAAAAGAGAAAAATTCAAGCCATCTCTGCTGCTCTAACTATTTGGCCAAAATTTGAAGTTTTGTTGGTATAACTTCTTACTTTATCACTTGCATTTTCTGTTTCTTAGCATCTTTATCATTTTAGTGAGCTCTCCATGTTTTCATCACCCTCTTAGGATTATCATGCATTATTGTGGCTTTTGGTTATGGTAGTTTAGGATTTTGATGCCTTAATGCCCTTTTAATGTGAAAAATGCCTTATTTTATCCTCATTATTTTGATAGCTCTTGCTTTTGCATTTTATGCCATATCCATGCATCTTGTAATGATGAATCCACGTATGAATCCTTATCCTAGCATATTTCAAGCATGTTTATATGTTAGCTTGCATTTTTTCATGAATCATTGTCATTTTCAACATGTTTCACTCCATGAGATGTGTGCATAACACTTTCTTTGTCAAAATCATCGAAAAGTTTGCATCCCTATTTATGTTTTATGCCATCCCTTTATATGTTTATTGTCTTCTCCTTGTCTAAATGCATGTTTGATGGCTATCAAAAATTGATTTTCAAAACCTCCCCAAGCCAAGCATGTTCACCTTAACCAATGAGGATTAGCATGGGCTTAGCATTTTCCTTAAAGTTAGAAAAAACATATCTTGGGGAAAACTAAGTTTTTCAGATCTGGAATCTTGGTTAAACGAGCTCAAATCTTTTGATTTTGCAATGAAAATGGCCTTACACTTATTCTCAAAATGTTTATGCCTTGTTTTTGAGTCAAAACCTCGAGTGGTATGGTCAATTGGCTGTTTCATCATCCCAAAATACTCTAGGCTATGCAAATAAGTTCACAGTGCTTATGCCACTCTTTCCCTTCAGTCATAGACATTGAAATGTTGATGACTCAAGTTTGGACTCGTAAACATAAAGAAAATAAAAAATATCCTCTACATTACTTTGTCACTTGTTGGTAGCAGCACTATTACAAATTGAAAAATCACTTTAAAATCCTAAACAATTTATCATGAATTTTTTGATTTTTTTTATCAAAGTATGTTGAATTATCTTTAAACAATGTCTTATTCACCCATGGATCATTCCAGATGAGAGAGTTATGATTTTTCAAATCTAAACTATCCAAAACCTCTAAAATCTGAACATGTATTCTGGTTGGCCCATCCAGGCCCACTAAATGAGTTTTCCAAATTTTTCAAATATTTTTCATAAAATATTTAAGAAATTCCCTTTTCACAAAGGTATTGCTTGCAATTTTTTGATGCTGAATGAGTTTGAGGTGATTTTTCAAAATTTGACACACCTTATCCCTCATATGCTCTGCCAGTAGCATAATCAATTCAAACTTGAAAATTTATTTCCTTGAAAAATGACTTTTTAGGATATTGGGAACATTTTTAGATTGACCCTCATCGAGTTACCTTTCTAACGGTATCTTGTCCACCCTCTAAAGCCTTCAAACCAAATTAGAATAAATTTAGGAAGTGGGATAGCATGATGTTGTCCCCTATCTTTGGTTATGGTCAAAATTAAGTTGTTTTCGTGAATTTCGTTTTGAAACATTCAAATGTCTCCATATCACCCCGATTAGCCTCGACAATAGGCTTCAACCTCCCACAAGCTCGTATCAAGGCACAAACATATTTTACATCTTTACCATCCTCGTTCACAATAATTCTTTCAACAAAAGTCATTAAAATGCTCACACATCTTATAAATCATAAGGTTTTGACAACTTAATTTTTCCAACTTGAGTTCTTTAAAGAAATGTCAGATATGCCATTTTTAGGGATACTCCAACCCTAGCCTTCCGAGGGGACACTCTAACTCTGCTCTTTAAATTTGTCAAGATCTAAAAAAATCTTCCATTGTCAAATTATTTGTCATCCATGAGGATACTCCAACCCTGATCTTCCGAGGGGATGCTCTAACCCAGTTTGTCAAAATTGACAAGATTTAAAAATTGTTCTTTGTCAGAATTATTTGTCATCCATGGGGATACTCCAACCCCATCTTTCTGAGGGGATACTCTAACCCTATCTTTAATTGACAATTAAATTTTTTCTCCTTCTCAGATTTCCACAAATGTGTCAAGAAAATCTCGTTCAGTCAAGGAACCTAGATACATCTCAAAAATTGTCAATTCAGTTATTCATAGATAATCGATGCTAATTGTGAGATAAATTCCAATAGTCTATTCCTTTTCTTTATCATTGCATTGAATGATCCGTGTTATGTTACTTCATTTTTTGCCTTACTAACATGTTTTCTTTCTGATGATTTGCATTCATGTTTTTCAGTCATTTCAAATAAAACTAAAGGTAATATTCCATGTGGGTATCTCTCCAACACCTAAAATGGAATATTCCATTTTTCAAAGTAAAATCCAGAGGTAATTTTTATTGAAAATCTCTATGTTCCCCATCTCTCAGGAGCGTATATGAGATTAAATCTTTTTTATCAAAATCTGGATTTGTATTGCTATAAGATTCATGCATTAAAAAAGGGTCATGTCAAAATATTGACAAGGTAAGATCGAAAGAAGTGAAACCCAGATGAGACATAGCTAGTAAGGTACCAATTTTGGGTGTCACTAAAAGGTTCGTACCTCATCGTTTGTAACCAACTCCAGAACCCAAGTGGCAAATCTTTGTATTACATGGACCACGGGATCAATGTTTTGAGTTTCATAACTCAAAGCATAGGTTTTAATAGGCATCCGGTCATGCCTAGCCCGAAATGATTGATGGTGAGTCATGCATTGGCCATTCCGTGATGATCATTTAAGACCAATAACATAAGCGATTCATCTTATGGTCCCTTTTACTGTATCACAAGCCGAGAATCCGTACATTCTCACTCTCATCACATCACAAAAGAAAAGTCTTAGTCAAGAAGATATTTTCAAGTGAAAAAAATATTTTATGTTGTACGCACCCATAGATCCACGAGGATCCACCTCGAGGCATGTTGCAATAACTTTGATAATAAGGAAAATGGGGAAGAAAAAGGTTTTTATTACCAAGCCAAAGCACTAATATCATGTACGCAACGAGGAGAACATGATTACAGTGCCTAATAACAAAAAAATGGAGATTATTATAAGAATTCAAGTTTGTCTTGTTTAATAGACAAACTTTGATTCTAGGGAAAATGGTGGAAAAAAAAGCTTTTCTTACCAAAATGAAGCATCAATATCATGTATCTCAACGAGGAGAGAATAATGAAATGTCTAATCACAAAAAGAATAAAGATTGTTGTAAGAATCTAGGTTTACCTCATTTGACGAGCGAACTTTGATTGTAAGGAAAATAATGGAGAAAAAGCATTTCTTACCAAACTAAAGCTCTAATATCATGTACCCAAAGAGGAGAACATGATTGTGGTGCCCAACAAAAAAAATGGAGATGGTTATGAGAATCCCAGTTCATCTTGTTTGACAAACAAACTTTAATTTTATGGTAAATGTAGAAATCAAACTTTTCTTGCCAAACCAAAGCAACTGTATCATGTATCCCAGAAAGGAGAATATGATTAGGTGCCTAATCACAAAAAAAAAATGAAGATTATTATGAGAATCAAAGGTTGTCTTATTTGATATACGAACTTTAATTGTAAGGAAAATAGTGGAGGGAAAACTTTTCTTGCCAAACCAAAGGACCAACATTATGTATCCCAATGAGGAGAACATGATTGTAGTACTTAATCCTAAAAAAATGGAGATTATTATAAGAATCCATTTTTGTCTCGTTTGACGAACAAACTTTATTTCTAGGGAAATTGGTGGAAAGAAAAGCTTTTCTTGCCAAACCAAAGGATTAACATCATGTATCTCAATAAAGAGAACATGATGTAGTGCCGAATCGTAAAAACAATAAAGATTATTATGAGAATCTACGTTTGTCTTATTTGGTGGATGAACTTTGAGTATAAGGAAAATGGTGGAGAGAAAAGCTTTTATAGCCAAACCAAACCACCAATATCATGTACCCAAAGAGGAAAACGTGATTGTAGTGCCCAATAACAAAAAAATAGAGATTATTATGAGAATCCATTTTTATCTTTTTTGACAGACGAACTTTGATTCTAAACAAAATGGTGAAGACAAAGGTATTATTGCCAAACCAAAACGCCAATATCATGTATCTCAATAAGGAGAACATTATGCAAGGCCCAATCATAAAAAGAACAAAGATTATTATCAGAATCTAAGTTTGTCTCATTTGAAGGACAAACTTGGATTCTGAGGAAAATGGTGGAAAGGAAAGCTTTTCTTGCCAAACAAAAGCGTCAATATTGTGTATCCCAATAAGGAGAACATGATTGTAGTGCCCAACCATATAAAAAATGAAGATTATTACGAGAATCCATATTTGTCTCATTTGATGGATAAACTTTGATTATAAGCAAAATGGAAAAGAGAAAAGCTTTTATTGCCGAAGCAACGCACCAATATCGTGTACCCAAAAAGGAGAACGTGATTTCAGTGGCCAACAACAAGAAAGTAAAGATTATTATGAGAATCTAAGTTTATCTTGTTTGACAGACAAACTTTAATTCTAAGGAAAATAGTGGAAAGAAAAGCTTTTCTTGCCAAACCAAAGCATCGATATCATGTATCTCAATGAAAAGAACATGACGTAGTGCCCAATCATAAAAAAATGAAGAATATTATGAGAATCCAAGTTTGTCTCATTTGAAGGATAAACTTTAATTCTAAGGAAAATTATGGAGGGAAAAGCTTTTCCTGGAAAGCCAAAGCACCAATATCGTGTATCCTAATAAGGAAAACATGATTGTCATGCTGATTAAAAAAAATTATTACGAGAATCCAAGTTTGTCCCATTTAATGGATGAACTTTGATTCTATGGAAAATGTGGAAAGAAAAGTTTAGTTGCTAAACCAAAGCATCAGTATCAAGTATTCCAATGAGGAAAACATGACTATGGTGCCCAATCACATAAGAATGATGATTATTATGGGAAAACAAGTTTGTCTCACCTGACAAATGAACTTTGACTAAAAGGAAAATGGTGCAGAAAAAAGCATTTCCTATAAAATCGAAGCACCAATATCGTGTATCCCAATGGGTAGAATATGATTGTAGCGCCTAATCACAAAAGGAATGGAGATTATTACAAGAATTGTCATTTGTCTCAATTGACAAACAAACATTGATTCTAAAGAAAATGGCAGAAAGAAAGCATTTTTTGCCAAGCTAAAGCTTCAATATCGTGTACCCAAAGAGCATAACGTGATTGTAGTCCCGAATCACAATAAAAATGGAGATTATTAGGAATCCAAGTTTGCTTCATTTGACAGACAAACTTTGATTTTATTGAAAATGTGGAAAGTTAAGCTTTTCTTGCCAAACCAAAGCATAAGTACCATGTATCCTAATGAGGAGAACATGATTACGGTGCCAATCACAAAAAGAAAAAAATGAAGATGTTGTAAGAATTCAAGTTTGTCTTATTTGATGGATAAAC
>JBBYHK010471231.1:0-30276 GCA_038382065.1 Adansonia grandidieri | reverse complement strand
GATTACGGTGCCAATCACAAAAAGAAAAAAATGAAGATGTTGTAAGAATTCAAGTTTGTCTTATTTGATGGATAAACTTTGATAATAACAAAAATGGTGGAGAGAAAAGCTTTTATTGCTAAACAAAAGCACCAATATCGTGTACCTATAGAGGAGAACGCGATCGTAATGCCCAATAACAAAAAAATAAAGATAATTACGAGAATCCAAGTTTGTATCATTTGATGGGTGAACTTTGATTATAAGGAAAATGGTGAAGAGAAAAGCTTTTATTGCCAAACCAAAGCACCAATATGTGTACCGATAGAGAAGAACATTATTGTAGTGCCCAATAACAAAAAAATGGATATGCTTATGAGAATCCAAGTTTGCCTTATTTGACGAATAAACTTTAACTATAAGGAAAGTCATGGAGTGAAAAACTTTTATTGCCAAACCAAAGCACCATTATCATGTACCTAAAGAGGAGAATGTGATTGTAGTGGCCAATAACAAAAAAATGGAAGTGCTTATGAGAATCCAAGCTTGTCTTATTTGATGAATAAACTTCAACTATTAGGAAAATGGTAGAGTGAAAAACTTTTATTGCCAAACTAAAGCACCAATACGTGTACCCATAGAGGAGAACGTGATTGTAGTGCCCAAAAACAAAAAAAAAATAGAGATGCTTACGAGAATCCAAGTTTGTCTCATTTAATGAAAGAACTTTGATTATAAGGAAAATGGTGGAGTGAAAGCTTGTCTCATTTCATTAATAAACTTCGATTATAAGGAAAATGGTAGAGTGAAAAACTTTTATTGCCAAACTAAAGCACCAATACATGTACCATAGAAGAGAACATGATTGTAGTGCCCAAAAAACAAAAAAAAAATGGAGATGATTACGAGAATCCAAGTTTATCTTATTTAATGAAAGAACTTTGATTATAAGGAAAATGGTGGAGTGAAAAGCTTTTATTACAAAACCAAAGCACCAATATCATGTACCCAAAAAAGAGAACGTGATTGTAGTGCCCAATAACAAAAAAATAGAAATTATTATAAGAATCCAAGCTTGTTACGTTCGACAGATGAACTTTGATTATGGGGAAAATGGTTGAATAAAGAGCTTTGCTTGCCAAACCAAAGCAACAACATCGTGTATCTCAATAAGAAGAGCGTGATGTAGAGCCTAATCAAAAAAAAATAAAGATGATTATGAGAATCCAGGCTTGTCTCATTTGACAGGTAAATTTTTATTCTAAGGAAAATGGTGGAAAAGAAAGCTTTTCCTACCAAATAAAAGCGTCAATATTGTGTATCCTAATGAGGAGAACATGATTGTGGTGCCCAACCACATAAAAAATAAAGATTATTACAAGAATCCATATTTGTCCCATTTGATGGATGAACTTTGATTATAAGGAAAATGGCAAAGGGAAAAGCTTTTATTACCAAACCAAAGCACTAATACCATGTACCCGAAGATGAGAACGTGATTGTAGTGGCTAATAACAAAAATATAAAGATTATTACGAGAATCCAGGTTTGTCTCATTTGACGGATGAACTTTAATTTTAGGGAAAATGGTGGAAAAAAGCATTTCTAGCCAAAACAAAGCATCGATACCATGTATTTCAATGAAAAGAACATAATGTAGTGCCCAATCATAAAAAAAATAAAGAATATTATGAGAATCTAAGTTTATCTCATTTAACGAATGAACTTCGATTCTAAGGAAAATTGTGGAAGGAAAAGCTTTTCTTCAAAAGCCAAAGCACCAATATCATGTATCCCAATAAGAAGAACATGATTGTCATTCCGATTAAAAAAATTATTACAAGAATCTAAGTTTATCTTATTTGATGAATGAACTTTGATTCTATGGAAAATATGGAAAGAAAAGTTTAGTTGCCAAACCAAAGCATCAGTACCAAGTATCCCAATAAGGAAAACATGATTGTTGTGCCCAATCACAAAAAAATGATGATTATTATGAGAAACCAAGTTTGCCTCACTTGAAGGATAAACTTTGACTAAAGGGAAAATGGTATAGAGAAAAGCTTTTCCTGTGAAATCGAAGCACCAATATCATGTATCCCAATGGGTAGAATATGACAGTAGTGCCCAATCACAAAAGAAATGGAGATTATTATGAGAATCATTGTTTGTCTCAGTTGACGGATGAATATTGATTCTAAGAAAAATGGTGGAGAGAAAGCATTTCTTGCCAAGCCAAAGCTCTAATATCTTGTACCCAAAGAGGAGACATGATTGTAGTGTTGAATCACAATAAAAATGGAGATTATTAGGAGAATCCAAGTTTGTCTCATTTGATGGATGAACTTTGATTTTATTGAAAATATGGACAGAAAAGCTTTTCTTGCCAAACCAAAGCATCAGTACCATGTATCCCAATGAGGAGAAAATGATTGCGGTGCCCAATCACAAAAACAAAATGAAGATATTATAAGAATCCAAGTTTGTCTCATTTGATGGATGAACTTTGGTAATAACAAAAAAGGTGTAAAGAAAAGCTTTTATTGCTAAACGAAAGCACCAATATCATATACCCATAAAGGAGAACGTGATCGTAGTGCCCAATAACAAATAAATAGAGATGATTATGGGAACCCAAGTTTATCTTATTTGATGGATAAACTTAGATAATAAGGAAAATGGTGGAGAGGAAAGCTTTTATTGCCAAACCAAAGCACCAATGCATGTACCCATAGAGGAGAACGCGATTGTAGTGCCCAAGAACAAAAAAAAGGGATATGCTTACAAGAATCCAAATTTGTCCTATTTGACGAATAAACTTTGACTAAAAGGAAAGTGGTGAGTAAAAAGCTTTTATTGCCAAAACAAAGCACCAATATCATGTACCCAAAGAGGAGAACGTAATTGCAGTGCCTAATAACAAAAAAATAAAGGTGCTTACGAGAATCCAATCTTGTCTCATTTGATGAATGAACTTTGATTATAAGGAAAATGGTGGAGTGAAAAGCTTTTATTGCCAAACCAAAGCACCAATACGTGTACCCATAGAGGAGAACGTGATTGTAGTGCCCCATAACAAAAAAACGTAGATGTTTACGAGAATCCAAGTTTGTCTCATTTGACGAAAGTACTTTCATTATAAGGAAAATAATGGAGTGAAAAGCTTTTATTACCAAACCAAAGCACCTATATCATGTACCCAAAAAGGAGAACATGATTGTAGTGCCCAATAACAAAAAAATGGAAATTATTACAAGAATCCAAGCTTGTTACGTTGGATGAATGAACTTTGATTCTATGAAAAATAGTGGAATGAAAAGCTTTTCTTGCCAAACCAAAGCTTCAATATCATGCATTTTAATAAGGAGAACATGATGTAGAGCCCAATCACAAAAAAATTGAAGATGATTATGAAAATCAAAGTTTGTCTTATTTGACGGGCGAACTTTAATTCTAAGGAAAATGGTGGAAATAAAAGCTTTTCCTACCAAATGAAAGCATCAATATTGTGTATCCCAATAAGGAGAACATGATTGTAATGCCTAACCATAAAAAAAAATGAAAATTATTATGAGAATCTAAGTTTGTCTCATTTGATGGATGAACTTTGATTATAAAGAAAATAGTGGGGAGAAAAGTTTTTATTGCTAAATTAAAGCACCAATATCGTGTACCCAAAAAGGAAAACGTAATTGTAATGCCCAATAATAAAAATATAGAGATTATTATAAGAATCCAAGTTTGTCTTGTTTGATGGATGAACTTTGATTCTAGGGAAAATGGTGGAAAGAAAAGCTTTTCTTGCCAAATTAAAGCATCAATATCATGTATCTCAATGAGAAGAACATGATATAGTGCCCAATCATAAAAGGAATAAAGATTTTTACAGGAATCCAAGTTTGTATGTTTGATAGACGAACTCTGACTGTAAGGAAACTGGTGGAAAGAAAGCTTTTCTTACCAAACCAAAGCACCAATATCGTGTATCCTAATGAGAACATGATTGTTATGTCGAATCATAAAAAAATGGAGAATATTACAAGAATATAAGTTTGTCTCATTTGACAAACAATGTTTGATTCTATGGAAAATATGGAAATAAAGCTTTTTTTGCCAAACCAAAACATTAGTATCATGTATCCTAATGAGGAGAACATGATTGTGGTGCACAATTGCGAAAATAATGAAGACTATTATGAGAATCTAGGTTTGCCTCATTTGATAGATAAGCTTTAATTATAAGGAAAATGGTGCCGGGAAAAGCTTTTCTTAGAAAGCCAAAGCACCAATATCATGTATCCTATGAGGAGAACATGATTGTCATGCCGATTCACAAAAAAATGGAGATTATTACAAGAAACCAAGTTTGTCTCATTTGATGGATGAACTTTGATTCTATGGAAAATAGGAAAAGAAAAGCTTTTCTTGACAAACCAAAGCGTCAGTATCATGTACCTAATGAGTGGAACATGATTATGGTGCCCAACAATAAAAAAAAATGAACATTATTATGAGAATCGAAGTTTGTCTTTTCTGGCAAATGAACTTTGATTATAAGGAAAATGGTAGAGAGAAAAGCTTTTATTGCCAAACCAAAGCAACAATATCGTATACCCTAAGAGGAAAACGTGGTTGTAGTGCCCAATAAAAAATAAAGATGATTATGACAATCCAAATTTGTCTTGTTTGACGAATAAAGTTTGATTCTAGGGAAACTGGCAGGTAGAAAAGCTTTTCCTGCAAACCAAAGCATCAATATCATGTATCTCAATAAGAAGAACATGGTGTAGTGCCCAATCACAAAAAGAATGAAGATTATTATGAGAATCCAATTTGCCCAATTTGACAGACGAACTTTGATTGCAAGGAAAATGGTGGAGAGAAAGCTTTTCTTGCCAAACCAAGGCACCAATATCATGTAACCCAATGAGGAGAACATGTTTAAGGTGCCAAATCACAAAAAAAATAGAGATTATTATGAGAATCCAAGTTTATCTCGTTTGATGGACGAAGTTTAATTTTATGGAAAATGTGGAAAGAAAATCTTTTCTTGCCAAACCAAGGCATTAGTATCATGTATCCTAACAAGGAGAACATGATTGCAATGCCTAATCACGAAAAAAATAAAGATTTTTATGATAACCTAAGCTTTTCTTATTTGACAGATAAACTTTCATTATAAGGAAAATGGTGGATAGAAGAGCTTTTATTACCAAACCAAAGGACCAATATTGTGTACCCAAAAAAGAAAACGTGTTGTAGTGCCCAATAACAAAAAAATAGAGATTATTATGATAATCTAAGTTTGTCTCGTTTAACGGACGAACTTTAATTCTAAGGAAAATGGCAGAAAAAAAAGCTTTTCTAGCCAAACCAAAGCATCAATATCGTCTATCTCAATGAGGAGAACATGATGTAGAGCCCAATCCCTAAAAGAATGAAGATTATCATGATAATCCATGTTTGTCTCATCGGATGGACAAACTTTGATTATAAAGAAAATGGTGGAAAGGAAAGCTTTTCCTGCTAAACGAAAGTGTCAATATTCTGTATCCTAATAAGGAGAACAAGATTGTAATGCCCAACCACAAAAAGAATGAAGATTATTATGAGAATCTAAGTTTGTCTCATTTGATGGATAAACATTGATTGTATGGAAAATGATGGAAAGAAAGCTTTTCTTGCCAATCTAAAGCACCAATATCATGTATCCTAATAAGAGAATATAATTGTTGTGCCGAATAAAAAAATGAAGATTATTACGAGAATCCAAATTTGTCTCATTTGATGGATGAACTTTGACTCTATGGAAAATGTGGAACGAAAAGTTTTTCTTGCCAAACCAAAGCATCAATATCATGTATCGTAATGAAGAGAACATGATTGTGGTGCGCAATCATGAAAAGAATGAAGATTGTTACGAGAATCCACGTTTGCCTTATTTGACAGATGAACTTTGATTATAAGCAAAATCTTGGAGGGAAAAGCTTTTCTTGGAAAGCCAAAGCACCAATATCATGTACCCATGAGGGGAATGTGATTGTTATTCCAAAAAAAAATGAAGATTATTATAAGAATCATCGTTTATCTCAATTGACAGATGAACTTTAATTCTAAGATAAATGGTGGAAAGGAATGCTTTTCCTACCAAATGAAAGCATCATTATTGTGTATCCCAATAAGCAGAACATTATTGCAATGCCCAACCACAAAAAAATGAATATTGTTATGAGAATCCATGTTTGTCTCATTTGACGAACGAAGATTGATTGTAAGGAAAAAGGTAGATAGAAAGCGTTTCTTGCCAAACAAAAGCAATAATATTGTGTATCCAAGTTTGTCTTGTATGATGGATGAATTTTGATTTTATGGAAAATGTGGCAAGAGAAGCTTGTCTTGCCAATCCAAAGCATCAGTATCATGTATATTCCAATAAGGAAAACATGATTACGATGCGCAATCACAAGAAAATGAAAATTATTACAAGAATCCAAGTTTGTCTTAGTTGACAGATGAACTTTTATTATAAGAAGAATGGTGGAGAGAAAAGTTTTTATTGCCAAACTAAAGCACCAATATCATGTGCCTAAAGAGGAGAATGTTGCTGCAGTGCCCAATAAAAAAATAGAGATGATTACAAGTATCCAAATCACAAAAAAAGTGAAGATTATTATGAGAATCAAAGCTTGTCTTATTTGTTCAATGAACTTTCATTATAAGGAAAACCATGGATAGAAAAGCTTTTATTGCCAAACCAAAGCACTGATATTGTTATCCCAAAGAGGAGAATGTGATTGTTGTGCCCAATAACAAAATAATAGAGATTATTACAAGAATCCAAGTTTATCTTGTTTGACAGACAAACTTTGATTCCAAGGAAAATTATGGAAAGAAGAGCTTTTCTTGCCATATCAAAGCATCAATATCAAGTATCTCAATGAGGAGAACATGATGTAGAGCCTAATCCCAAAAAGAATAAAGATTACTACAAGAATCCAAGTTTGTCTTATTTTATAGTTGAACATTAATTTTAAGGAAAATAGGGGAGAGAAAGCTTTTCTTGCCAAACCAAAGCACCAATGTCATGTATCCTCATGAGGAAAACGAATCACAAAAAAATGAAGATTATTATGGGAATCCAAGTTTATCTCTTTTGATGGACAAACTTTGATTTTATGGAAAATATGGAAAGGAAATCTTTTCTTGCCAAACCAAAGCATCCGTATCACGTATCGTAATGAGGAGAACATGATGTAGCACCCAATCATAAAAAGAGTGAAGATTAGTATGAGAATCTAGGTTTGTCTTGTTTGATGAATTAACTTTGATTATAAGGAAAATGATGGAGAAAAATCGTTTCTTGCCAAACCAAAGCTCCGATATCGTGTACCAAAAGAGGAGAATGTGATTGTAGTGCCCAATAACAAAAAAATTGAGATGATTACGAGAATCCAAGTTTGCCTCTTTTGACGGACGAACTTTGATTCTAGGGCAAATGATGGAAAGAATAGCTTTTCTTGCCAAACCAAACCAAAGCGTCAATATCATGTATCTCAACGAGGAGAACATGATGTAGTGCTCAATCATAAAATTTTAAAGATTGTTATGAGAATCCAAGTTTGCCTCGATTCACGGACGAACTTTGATTATAAGAAAAATGGCAAAGAGAAAGCGTTTCTTGCCAAACCAAAGTACCAATATCGTGTATGCCAATGAAGAGAACATTATTGTAGTGTCAAATCACAAAACAATGGAGATTATTATGAGAATCTGAGTTTATCTTGTTTGACGGATGAATTTTGATTCTATGGAAAATGTGGAAAAAAAGCTTTTCTTGCCAAACCAAAACATCAATATCATGTATCTAAATGAGGAGAACACGATGTAGAGCCCAATCACAAAAAGAATAAAGATTAATAACAGAATCCATATTTATCTCATTTGATGGATGAACCTTGATTCTAAGGAAAATGGTGGAAAGTAAAACCTTTCTTGCCTAATGAAAGTGTCAATATTATGGATGCAAATAAGGATAACATGATTGTAGTGCCCAACCACAAAAAGAATAAAGATTATTATAAGAATCCAAGTTTGTCTCATTTGACAAATGAACTTTGATTGTAAGGAAAATGGTGGAGAGAAAGATTTTCTTGCCAAACCAAAGCACCAATATCATTTATCCCAATAAGGAGAACGTGATTGTAGTGTCAAATCACAAAAAAGTGGAGATTATTATCAGAATCCAAGTTTGTCTCCTTTGAGGATGAACCTTGATTTTATTAGAAATATGGAAAGGAAAGCTTTTCTTGCCAAACCAAAGCATCAGTATCATGTATCCCAATAAGAAGAACTTGATTGCGGTGCCCAATAAAAAAATAAAGATTATTATGAGAATCCAAGGTTACCTCATTTGAAGAGTGAAATTTAATTATAAGGAAAATGGTGGAGGGAAAAGCTTTTATTACCAATGCAAAGCATCAATATTGTGTACCAAGAGGAGAATATGATTGTACTGCCCAATAACAAAAGAAGAAAAATTATTATGAGAATCCAAGTTTATCTCGTTTGATGGATGAACTTTAATACTAGGGAAAATGGTGGAAAGAAAAGCTTTTGTTGGCTAACCAAACCAAAGCATCCATATCATATATCTCAATGAGGAGAACATGATGTAGTGCCCAATCACAAAAAGAATGAAGATTATTATGCGAATCTAGGCCTGTCTTTTTTGACAGACAAACTTTGATTGTATGGAAAATGGTGGAGAGAAAGCATTTCTTGCCAAACCAAACCACCAATATCATGGATCCCAATGAGGAGAACATGATTGTAGTGTCGAATCATAAGAAAATGGAGATTATTATGAGAATCTGAGTTTGTCTTGTTTGATTGACAAACTTTGATTCTATGGAAAATGTGGAAAGAAAAGCTTTACCAAACCAAAGCATCACTATCACACATTCGACTGAGGAGAACATGATTCGGGTGTACAATCACAAAATGAATGAAGATTATTATGAGAATCCAAGTTTAGGAGATAGATGAACTTTGATCATAAGGAAAATAGAGGGAAAGGCTTTTCTTGGAAAGCCAAAGCATAATATCATGTACCCTAATGAGGAGAATATTATTGTCGTGCCGATTCACCAAAAAAATAGAGATTATTACGAGAATCCAAGTTTGTCGCATTTGATGGATGAACTTTGATTCGATGGAAAATCTAGAAAGAAAAGCTTTTCTTGCCCAACCAAAGCATCAGTATCATGTATCCTAATAAGTGGAACATAATTATAGTGCCCAGTCACAAAAAGAATGGAGATTATTATGAGAATTATCGATTATCTCTATTGGTGGATGAACTTTGATTTTAAGGAAAATGGTGGAAAGAAAAGCTTTTATTGCCAAACCAAAGCACCAATGTGTAGTACCCAATAACAAAAAAGTGGAGATTATTACGAGAATCCAAGTTTGTCTCATTTGATGGAGGAGCTTTGATTCTAGGGAAAATGTTGGAAAGAAAAGCTTTTCTTGCCAAACCAAACCAAAGCATCAATATGACGTATCTCAATAAGGAGAAAATGATGTAGTGCCTAATCAGAAAAAGAATAAAGATTATTATGAGAATCCAGGGTTGTCTCATTTGACAGATAAACTTTGATTGTAAGGAAAATATGGGGAGAAAGTGTTCCTTGCCAAATAAAAGCTCCAATATCGTGCACCCAAAGAGGAAAACCTAATTGTAGTGCCTAATAACAAAAAAAATGGAGACGATTATGAGAATCCCATTTTATCTCATTTGGTGGATGTACTTTGATTCTAAGGAAAATAGAGGCAAAAAAAGCTTTTCTTGCCAAACCAAACCAAAACATCAATATCATGTATCTCAGTAAGGAGAACATGATGTAGTGCTCAATTGCAAAAAGAATGAAGATTATTATGAGAATCTAGGTTTTCCTCATTTGATGGATGAACTTTAATTGAAAGGAAAATGGTCAAGAGAAAGCATTTCCTACTAAACCAAAGCTAGGGGTGAGCATAAGTTGAATCAAACTGACTTAACCAACTTAACCGATGAAATTTGGTCAATTTGGTTCTGTTAAGTCGGTTTGATGGTTATGTCAGTTTTTTATGTCAGTTATTTGGTTAATTCGGTCGGTTATCGGTTAGTAAAATTATTAATCGAATTAACCGAACTTTTAATATTTAATATTTAATAATTATATATTTATATATATTAGTAGCCCACTTAAACCCATTCCTAACCTAAATATACAACCATTAGCCTAAGACCTAATAAATCGAGTTGACCAAACTAACCGACCGAAATTTAGTTGGTTCAGTTAATTCGGTTATGGTTAAAAATGTTGGTCAGTTCGGTCGGTTCCTCTAGCTAAGTCGGTTAATTTAGTTTGAAGTTTTTTTTGACCGAATCGACTGAACCGACCGAATGCTCACCCCTAACCAAAGCTTCAATATCGTATATATCAAAGATGAAAATGTGATTGTAGTGCCGAATCACAAAACAATAGAGATTATTGTAAGAATCCAAGTTTGTCTTGTTTGATGGATGAGCTTTGATTCTATGAAATTTTTTGAAAGAAAAGCTTTTCTTGCCAAACTAAAGCATCAATATTATGTATCACAAAAAGGAGAACATGATTGGGGTGTGCAATCACAAAAAGAATAAAGATTATTACAGGAATCCAAGTTTGTCTCTTTTGACAGATGAACTTTGGTTATAAGGAAAATGGTGGAGGGAAAAGCTTTTCTTGGCAATCCAAAGCATTAATATCATGTATCCTAGTGAGAAGAACATGATTGCCGTGCCAATTAAAAAAATAGAGATTATTACGAGAATCCAAGTTTGTCTCATTTGATGAGCTTTGTTTCGATGGAAAATATGGAAGGAAAAGCTTTTCTTGCCAAACCAAAGCCTCAATATCATGTATCCTAATTAGTAGATCATTATTATAGTGCCCAATCATAAAAATAATGGAGATTATTGTGAGAATCATTGTTTGTCCCAGCTGACGAATGAACTTTGATTACAAGGAAAATGGAGTGAAACTTTTCTTGCCAAACCAAAGGACCAATATCGTGCATCCCAATGAGGAGAACGTGATTGTAGTGGTCAATAACAAGAAAATGGAGATCATTACGAGAATCCAAGTTTCTTTCCTTTGAGGAATGAACTTTGATTCTGGCGAAAATGGTGGGAAGAAAAGCATTTCTTGCCAAACCATAAAGCTTTTCTTGCCAAACCAAAGCATCAATATCATGTATCTCAATGAGGAGAACATGATGCAGTGCCCAATCACCAAAAGAATGAAGATTATTATGAGAATTTATGTGTCTCATTTGATAGATGAACTTTGATTATAGGGAAAATGGTGGACAGAAAAGCTTTTCTTGCAAAATCTAAGCACCAAATCATGTATCCTAATAAATACAGCATGATTGTAGCACCCAATCACAAAAAGAATAGAGATTATTATGAGAATAGTCAATTATCTCAGTTGATGCATGAATTTTGATCGTAAAAAAATGATGGGAAGGAAAGCTTTTCTTGCCAAACAAAAGTGTTCGTATTGTGTATCCCAATAAGGAGAACATGATTGTAGTGCCCAACTAGAAAAAGAATAAAGATTATTATGTGAATCTAAGTTTATCTCATTTGACAGATAAACTTTTATTGTAAGGAACATGGTAGAGAGAAAGCGTTTCTTGGCAAACCAAACACCAATATCATGTATCCTAATAAGGAGAACGTGATTATAGTGCCCAATAACAAGAAAATGAGATTATTACGAGAATCCAAGTTTAGCTCGTTTGACAGATGAACTTTAGAAAGAAAGCCTTTTCTCACCAAACCAAAGCATCAACATCATGTATCTAAATAAGGGGAACACGATGTAGCGACGAATCACAAAAAGAATAAAGATTATTATGAGAATCTAGGTTTACCCCGTTTGACAAACGAATTTTGATTGAAGGAAAATGGTGGAGAGAAAGCGTTTCTTGCCAAACCAAAGCTCTAATATTGTGCACCCAGAAAGGAGAACGTGATTGCAGTGGCCAATAACAAAAAAAATGGAGATGATTATGAGAATCCCAATTTGTCTTATTTGACGGATAAACTTGGATTATATGGAAAAACGTAGAGAGAAAAGCTTTTATTGCCAAACCAAAACACCAATATCATGCACCCAAAGAGGAGAACGCGATTGTAGTGCACAACAACAGAAGAGTTAAGATTATTACAGGAATCCAAATTTATCTTGTTTGTCAAATGAACTTTAATTCTAGGGAAAATGGTGGAAAGAAAAGCTTTTCTTGCCAAAGCAAAGCATCAATATCATGTATCGCAATGAGTAGAACATGATTATAATGCCCAATCACAAAAAGAATAGAGATTGTTATGAGCATCGTTTTTTGTCTCAGTTGACAGACAAACTTTGATTCTAAGGAAAATGGTGGAAAAAAAAGCTTTTCCTGCTAAATGAAAGCATCAATATTATGTATCCCTATAAGGAGAACATGATTGTAGTGCCCAACCAGATTTTTATGAGAATCCAAATTTATCTCATTTGACAGACGAACTTTGATAGTAACGAAAATGATGGAGAAAAAGCTTTTCTTGCCAAAGCAAAGCACCATTATCATGTATCCCAGCAAGGAGAACATGATGTTAGTGCTAAATCACAAAAAATTAGAGATTATTATGAGAATCCAAGTTTGTATGATAGTTGAACTTTAATTTTATTGAAAATGTGGTAAGAAAACTCTTTTCTTGCTAAACTAAAGCATTAGTATCGTGTTTTCCAATGAGGAGAACATGATTACGGTGCCTAATCACAAAAAAGAATGAAAATTATTACGAGAATCCAAGTTTATCTCATTTGATGGATGAACTTTGATTATAAGGAAAATGGTGGAGAGAAAAGCTTTTATTGCCAAACCAAAGCACCAATATTGTGTACCCAAAGAGGAAAACGTGATTTTAGTGCCCAATAACAAAAAAAATGAGATTATTATAAGAATCCAAGTTTGTCTCGTTTAATAGATAAACTTTGATTCTAGGGAAAATGGTGCAAAGAAAAGCTTGTCTTGCCAAACAAAAGGATAAATATCATGTATCTTAGTGAGAAGAAAATGATGTAGTACCCAATAAAAAAGGAATGAATATTATTATGAGAATCCAAATTTGTCTCATTTGAGGGATAAACTTTAATAGTAAGGAAAATGGTAGAGAGAAAACTTTTCTTGCCAAAACAAAGCACCAATGTCATGTATCCCAATGAGGAGAAGATAATTGTAGTGCCGAATCACAGAAAAATAGAGATTATTATGAGAATCTAAGTTTATCTTGTTTGACAGATGAACTTTGATTTTATGAAAAATATGGAAGGAAAAGCTTTTCTTGCCAAACCAAAGTATTAGTATCATGTATCCTAAAGAGGACAACATGATTGCGGTGCCCAACCACAAAAAAAAAGTGAAGATTATTATGAGAATCCAAGTTTATCTTATTTGACGGATAAACTTTGATTATAAGGAAAATGGTGGAGAGAAAAGCTTTTATTACCAAACTAAATACCAATATCGTGTGCCCAAAGAGTAAAACGTAATTTTAGTGCCCAATAATAAAAAAAATGGCCATGATTACGTGAATCCAAGTTTGTCTTGTTTGACGGATGAACTTTGATTCTAGGAAATAGTGGAAAAAAAAAGCTTTTCTTGACAAACCAAAGCATCAATTTCATGTATCTGAATGAGGATAACATGATGTAGTGCCCAATCACAAAAAGAATAAAGATTATTATGAGAATCCAAGTTTCTCTTAGTTCTCAAATGAACTTTGATTCTAAGGAAAATGGTGGAAAGGAAAGCTTTTCCTACCAAATGAAAGCATTAATATTGTGAATTGCAGTAATGAGAACATGATAGTAGTGCCTAACCACAAAAAAAATGATGACTATTATGAGAATCCAAGTTTGTCCTATTTGGCGGATGAACTTTGATTGTAAGGAAAACGATGGAAAGAAAGCTTTTCTTGCCGAAACAAAGCACAATTATCGTGTATCCCAGTGAGAAGAACATGATTGTAGTGTTGAATCACAAAAAAATGGAGATTATTATGAGAATCCAAGTTTGTCCTATTTAACGGATGAACTTTGATTTTTTTGAAAATATCATAAGAAAACCTTTTCTTGCCAAACCAAAACATTAGTGTCATGTATTCCAATGAGGAGAACATGATTACGGTTCCCAATCACAAGAAAAATGAAAATTATTACGAGAATCCAAGATTGTCTCATTTGATGGATGAATTTTGATTATAAGGAAAATGGTGGAGAGAAAAGCTTTTATTGCCATACCAAAGCTCCAATATCATGTACCCAAAAAGGAGAATGTGATTGTAGAGCCCAATAACAAGAAAATGGAGGTTATTATGAGAATCCAAGTTTGTCTCATTTGACGGACGAACATTGATTATAGGGAAAACGGTGGAAAGAAAAGCTTTTGCTGTCAAACCAAAGCATCAGTATCATTTATCCCAATGAGGAGAACATGATTGTGGTACCCAATAAAAAAATGAAGACTATTACGAGGATCCACGTTTGTCTCGTTTGATAGATGAACTTTGATTATAAGGATAATGGTAGAGAGCAAAGCTTTTATTGCCAAACCAAAGCACCAATATCTTATACCTAAAGAGGAGAACGTGATTGTATGCCCAATAACAAAAAAATTGAGATTATTATGAGAATCCAAGTTTGTCTCGTTTAACAGATGAACTATGATTCTAGGGAAAATGGTGCAAAGAAAAGCTTTTCTTGCCAAACCAAAGGATCAATATCATATATCTAAATGAGGAGAACATGATCTAGTACCCAATAAAAATGAATAAAGATTATTATCCAAGTTTGTCTTATTTGAAGGACAAACTTTCATTGTAAGGAATATGGTGGAGAGAAAGCTTTTCTTGCCAAACCAAAGCACCAATATCATGTATCCTAAAGAGGAGAAGATAACTGTAGTGTCAAATCACAAAAAAATGGAGATTATTATAAGAATCCAAGTTTATCTTATTTGATGGATGAACTTTGATTTTATGGAAAATATGGAAAGGAAAGCTTCTCTTGCCAAACCAAAGCATCAGTATCATGTATCCCAAAGAGAAGAACATGATTGCGGTGCCCAATCACAAAAAAAATGAAAATTATTACGAGAATCCAAGTTTGTCTCATTTGATGGGTAAACTTTGACTATAAGGAAAATGGTTGAGAGAAAAGCTTTCATTGCTAAACCAAAGACCAATATAGTGTACCCAAAGAGTAGAACACGATTATAGTGCCCATTAATGAAAAAATGGCAATGATTACAAGAATCCAAGTTTGTCTTATTAGACGAATGAACTTTGATTCTAAGAAAATGGTGGAAATAAAAGCTTTTCTTATCAAACCAAAGCATTAATTTCATGTATCTAAATAAGGAGAACATGATGTAATGCCCAATCACAAAAAGAATGAAGATTATTATGAGAATCCTAGTGTCTCTCATTTAACAGATGAACATTGATTTTAAGGAAAATGGTGGAAAGGAAAGCTTTTCCTATGAAATGAAAGCATTAATATTGTGCATCATAATAATGAAAACATGATTGTAGTGCCCAACCACAAAAAAATTATCATTATTACGAGAATCCAAGTTTGTCCCATTTGATGGATGAACTTTGATTATAAAGAAAATGGTGGAGAAAAAAGCTTTTATTGCCAAACCAAAGCACCAATATCGTGTACCCATAGAGGATGACTGATGTAGTGCCCAATAAGAAAAGAATGTCGATGATTATAGGAATCCAAGTTTATCTTATTTGATGGACGAACTTTGATTCTAAGGAAAATGGTGGAAAGAAAAGCTTTTCTTGCCAAACCAAAGAATCAGTATCATGTATCCCAATGAGGAAAACATGATTATGGTGCCCAATCAAAAAAAATAAAGATTGTTATGAGAATCTAAGTTTGTCTCATTTGACAGATGAACATTGATCATAAGAAAAATGGTGTAGAGAATAGCTTTTATTGCCAAACCAAAGCTCAAATATAATGTACCCAAAGTGGAGAACATGATTGTGGTCCCCAATAACAAAAAAAATGGAGATTATTATGAGAATCTAAGTTTGTTTTGTTTGACAAACGAACTTTAATTATAGGGAAAATGGTGGAAAATAAGCTTTTCTTGCTAAAGCACCAATATCATGTATCTCAATGCGGAGAATATGATGCAGTGCCTAATCACTAAACGAATGAAGATTATTATGGGAATCTAGGTTTGTCTCATTTGACGGACAAACTTTGATTGTAAGGAAAATGGTGGAAAGGAAAGCTTTTCCTGCCAAACGAAATGCATCAATATTATGCATCGCATAAAGGAGAACATGATTGTAGTGCCTAACCATAAAAAGAATGAAGATTATTATGAGAATTTAAGTTTGGCTCATTTGATGAATGAACTTTGATTGTAAGGAAATTGGTGGGGAGAAAGCTTTTCCTACCAAACCAAAGTGCCAATATTGTATATCTCAGTGCGAAGAACATGACTGTAGTGCCGAATCACAAAAAATTAGAGATTATTAAAAGCATCCAAGTTTGTCTCATTTGATGGACTAACTATGATTTTATGGTAAATGTGGAAAGAAAAGCTTTTCTTGCCAAACCAAAGCATCAGTATCATGTATGCCAATGAGGAGAACATGATTATGGTGCCCAATCACAAAAAAAAATGATTATTACGAGAATTCAAGTTTATCTTACTTCACGAATAAACTTTGATTATAAGGAAAATGGTGGAGAGAAAAGCTTTTATTGGCAAACCAAAGCACCAATATCATGTACCCATAGAGAGAATGTGATTGTAGTGCTCAATAACAAAAAAATATAGAGATGATTACCAGAATCCAAGTTTGCCTCGTTTTATAAATGAACTTTGATTATAGGGAAAATGGTTGAAAGAAAAGCTTTTCTTGCCAAAACAAAGCATCAAATCATGTATCTCAATGAGGAAAACATGATGTACTGCCCAATTACAAAAATAGTGAAGATTATTATGGGAATCCAAGTTTGTCTCATTTGACGGAGGAAACTTGATTGTAAGAAAAATGGTGGGGGGGAACTTTTTTGCCAAACCAAAGCACCAATATCGGGCATCCCAAAGAGGAGGACATGATTGTTGTGCCGAATCACCAAAAAAATAAGGATTATTATGAGAATCCGAGTTTATCCTATTTGATGAATGAACTTTGATTTTATGGAAAATGTGGAAAGAAAAGTTTTTCTTGCTAAACCACAGGATTAATATCATGTATCCTAATAAGGAGAACATGATTACAGTGCCCAATCACAAAAAAAGTAAAGATCATTACAAGAATCCATGCTTGTCTCATTTAATGGATTAACTTTAATTATAGGAAAAATGATAGAGAGAAAAGCTTTTATTGCCAAACCAAAGCACAAATATCGTGTACCCATAGAGGAGAATGTGATTGTAATGCCTAATAAAAAAAATAGAGATGACTAAGAGAATCCAAATTTATCTCATTTGACGGATGAACATTGATTCTAAGGAAATTGCTGGAAAAAAAGGCTTTATTGCCAAATCAAAGCATCAATATCATGTATCTCAATAAGGAGAACATGATGTAGTGCCAGTCACAAAAAAATAAAGATTATTATGAGAATCCAAGTTTGTCTCATTTGAAAAGAAAAAATTGGTTCTAAGGAAAACGGTAAAAAGGAAAGTTTTTCCTACCAAATGAATGCATCAATATTATGCAACGTAATAAGGAGAACATGATTGTAGTGCCCAACCGCAAAAGGAATGAAGATTGTTATGGGAATCCAAGTTTGTCTAATTTGATGGATGAACTTTGATTGTAAGGAAGTTGGTGGAGAGAAAGCTTTTTCTGCTAAACCAAAGCACCAATATCGTGTATCCTTGTACGGAGAACATGATTGTAGTGCTGACTCACACAAAATTAGAGATTATTAGAAGAATCCAAGTTGGTCTCGTTTGATGGACTAACTTTAATTTTATGGAAAATATGGAAAGAAAAGCCTTCCTGCCAAACGATAGCATTAGTATCATGTATGCTAATGAGGAGAGCATGATTATGGTTCCCAATCACAAAAAAATAAAGATTATTAAAGAATCTAAGTTTGCCTCGTTTGATGGATGAACTTTGATTATAAGAAAAAAGGTGGAGAGAACTATTAAACCAAAGCACCATATCATGTACCGATAGAGAGAACGTGATTGTAGTGCCCAATAATAAAAAAATGGAGATGATTACGAGAATCCAAGTTTGTCTTATTTGATGGAAGAACTTTAACTCGAGGGAAAATGATGGAAAGAAAAGCTTTTCTTGCTAAACCAAAGCATCAATATCATGTATCTGAATGAGGAGAACATGATGCAGTGCCTAATCGCAAAAAGAATGAAAATTATTATGAGAATCCTAGTTTGTCTCATTTGACGGGTAAATATTGATACTAAGGAAAATGGTGGAAAGGAAAGCTTTTCTTGCCCAATGAATGCATCAATATTATGCATCGCAAAAAGGAGAACATGATTGTAATGCCCAACCATAAAAAGAATGAAGATTATTATAAGAATTCAAGTTTATCTCATTTGACAAATGAACTTTGATTGTAAGGAAATTAGTGGAGAGAAAGCTTTTCCAGCCAAACCAAAGCACTAATATTGCATATCCCAGTGCAAAGAACATGATTGTAGTGCCGAATTACAAAAAATTAGAAATTATTAAGAGAATCCAAGTTTATCTCGTTTGATGGACTAACTAGGATTTTATGGTAAATGTGGAAATAAAAGCTTTTATTGCCGAACCAAAGCATCAGTATCATGTATGCCAATGAGGAGAACATGATTGTGATGCCCAATCATAAAAAAAAATAAAGATTATTATGAGAATCCAAGTTTGTCTTATTTGATAGATGAACTTTGATTATAAGGAAAATGGTGGAGAGAAAAGCTTTTATTGCCAAACCAAAGCACCAATATCATGTACCCATAGAGAGAACGTGATTGTAGTGCCTAATAACAAAAAAATGGAGATGATTACGAGAATCTAAGTTTGTCTTATTTTACGGAAGAACTTTGATTCTAGGGAAAATAATGGAAAGAAAAGCTTTTCTTGCCAAACCAAAGCATCAATATCATGTATCTGGATGAGGTGAACAAGATGTACTACCCAATCACAGAAAGAGTGAAGACTATTATAAGAATTTAAGTTTGTCTCATGTAAAGAAACCTTGATTGTAAGGAAAATGGTGGGGAGAGCTTTTCTTGCCAAACAAAAGCACCAATATCATGTATGCCAAAGAGGAGAATATGATTGTGGTGCCAAATCATAAAAAATAGAGATTATAATGAGAATCGAAGTTTATCCTGTTTGACGGATGAACTTTGATTTTATGGAATATGTGGAAAGAAAAGCTTTTGTTGCCAAACCAAAGGATTAGTATCATGTATCTCAATGAGGAAAACATGATTGCAGTGCCTAATCATAAAAAAAGTGAACATTATTATGAAAATACATGTTTATCTCATTTGATAGATAAACTTTAATTGTTAGGAAAATGGTAGAGATAAAAGCTTTTATTTCCAAATGAAAGCACCAATATGATGTACCAATAGAGGAGAACGTGATTGTAATGCCTAATAAAAAAATAGAAATGACTACGAGAATCTAAATTTGTCTCATTTGATGGACGAACTTTAATTCTAGGGAGAATGGCAGAAAGCAAAGCTTTTCTCGCCAAATCAAAGCCTCAATGAAGATTACTATAAGAGTCTAAGCTTGTCTCATTTCATAGACGAGTTTTGATTATAAATAAAACAGTGGAGAGAAAGCTTTTCTTGCCAAAAGAAAGCATCAATATCATGTATCCCATTGATGAGAACATGATTATAGCACCAAATCATAAAAAAATGGATATTATTATGAGAATCCACATTTATTTTGTTTGACGTATGAACTTTGACTTTCTAGAAAATATGGAAAGCAAAGCTTTTCTTGCCAAACCAAAGATTAGTATCATGTATCCCAAAGAGGAGAATATTATTATGTTGCCCAATCACAAAACAAAATAAAGATTATTACGAGAATCCATGTTTGTCTCATTTGACAGATGAACTTTATTATAAGGAAATAGGTGGAAAGAAAAGCTTTTATTGCCAAACCAAAGCACTAATATCATGTAGCCATGAAGCAAAACGTAATTACAGTGCCCCATAACAAAAAAATGGAGATGATTACAAGAATCCAAGTTTGTCTCATTGGATGGATGAACTTTGATACTAGGGAAAATGGTGGAAAGAAAAGCTTTTGTTGCCAAACCAAAACATCAATATCATGTATCTGAATAAGGAGAACATGATATAGTGCCTAATCACAAAAAGAATGAAAATTATTATAAGAATCCAATTTGGCTCACTTGATGAATGAAGTTTGATTGTAATGAAAATGGTGGAGAGAAAGCTTTTCTTGCCAAACCAAAGCACCAATGTCTTCTATTCCAATGAGGAGAACATGATTATAATGTCAAATCACAAAAAAATGGAATTGATAGATAAACCTTGATTTTATGGAAAATATGGAAGGTAAAGCTTTTCTTGCCAAAGGAAAGCATCAATATCATGTATCGCAATGAAGAGAACATGATTACGGTGCCCAATCACAAAAAAATTAAAGATTATTATGGGAATCCATGTTAGTCTCATTTGACAGATGAACATTGATTATAAGGAAAATGGTGGAGAGAAAAGCTTTTATTGCCAAACTAAAGCACCAATATCGTGTAACCATAGAGGACAACATGGTTGTAGTGCCTAATAGCAAAAAAATGGAGACAATTATAAGAATCCAAGTTTATCTTATTTGGTGGACAAATTTTGATTCTAGGGAAAATGGTGGAAAAAAAAGGGTTTGTTGCCAAACCAAAGCATCAATATCATGTATCTCAATGAGGAGAACATTATGTAGTGCCCAATCACAAAAAGAATGAATGTTATTATGAGAATCCAAGTTTGACTCATTTGATGAATGCGCTTTGACTATAAGGAAAATGGTGGAGAGAAAGCTTTTCTTGCCAAACCAAAGCACTAATATCATGTATTCCAATAAGGAAAACATGATTGCAGCACTAAATCACAAAAAAATGGAAATTATTATAAGAATCCAAGTTTGTTTCATTTGACGGATGTACTTCAATTTTAGGGAAAATGGTGGAAAGAAAAGCTTTTCTTGCCAAACCAAAGCATCAATATCATGCATCTCGATAAGGAGAACATGATGTAGCACCTAATCAGAAAGAGAATGAATATTATTATGAGAATAAAGGTTTTTCTCATTTGTCGGATGAACTTCGATTCTTAGGAAAATAGTGGAAAAGAAAGCTTTACTTGGCAAACAAAAACATCAATGTTATGTATTACAGAAAAGAGAATGTGATTGCAGTGCCCAACCATAAAAAGAATGCAGATTATTATAAAAATCCAAGTTTGTCTCATTTTACGAATGAACTTTGACTGTAAGGAAAATGGTGGAGAGAAAAGTTTTTATTGCTAAACCAAAGCACCAATATCGTGTACCCAAAGAGGAGAACGTGATTATAGTGCCTAATGACAAAAAAATGGAGATTATTACGAGAATCCAAGTTTGTCTTATTTGACGGAGGAACTTTAATTCTAAGGAAAATGGTGGAAGGAAAAGCTTTTCTTACCAAACCAAAGCATCAATATCAAGTATCTTAACAAGGAGAACATGATGTAAAGCCCAATCACAAAAAGAATGAAGATTATTATAAGAATCCAAGTTTGTCTCATTTGATAGATAAACTTTGATTCTAAGGAAAATGGTGGAAAGTAAAGCTTTTCCTACCAAATGAAAGCCTCAATATTGTGTATCCTAATAAGGAAAACATGGTTGTAGCTTCGAATCATAAGAAATGGAGATTATTATAAGAATCCAAGTTTGTCTCATTTGATGGACAAACTTAAATTTTATGGGAAATATGGTTAGAAAAGCTTTTCTTGCCAAACCAAAGCATCAGTGTCATGTGTCCTAATAAGGAGAACATGAGTGTGGTGCCCAATCACCAAAAGAATGAAGATTATTACGAGAATTCATATTTGTCTTATTTGATGGATGAACATTAATTATACGAAAAATGGTGGAAAGAAAAGCTTTTATTACCAAACCAAAGCACCAACATCGTGTAACCATTGAGGAGAATGTAATTGCAGTGCCTAATAGTGAAAAAAAAAAGAGATGATTACAAGAATCTAGGTTTGTCTTATTTGATGAAAAACTTTGATTCTATGGAAAAGGTGGAAAGAAAAGCTTCTCTTGCCAAACCAAAGCAACACATCATTTATCCTAATAAGGAGAAAATGATTGTGGTGCGCATCATAAAAAGAGTGAAGATTATTACAAGAATCCAAGCTTGACTCATTTGATGAATGAACTTTGATTATAGGGAAAAACCTGGAGAGCAAAGCTTTTCTTAGAAAGCCAATGCACTATTATCATGTATGCCAATGAGGAAAACATGATTATCATGCGAATTCAAAAAAAATACAGATTATTACGAGAATCCAAGTTTATCTCATTTGGTGGATAAAGTTTGTTTCTATGGAAAATGTGGAAACAAAAGCTTTCCTTCCCAAACCAAAGCATTAGTATCATGTATCCCAATGAGGAAAACATGATTGTGCTGCCTAATCATAAAAGAATGAAGATTATTATAAGAATCCATGTTTATCTTACTCGACGGACGAACATTGATTATAGGGAAAATGGTGGAGAGAAAAACTTTTCTTGCAAAATCGAAAACCCAATATTATATTGCCCAATCACAAAAAGAATGGAGATTCTTTCGAGAATCGTTGTTTGTCACAGTCAATAGATAAACTTTGATTCTATGGAAAATGCGAAAAGAAAAGCTTTTCTTGCCAAACCAAAGCATCGGTATCATGTATCACAATTAGTAGAACATATTGTGGTGCACAATCACAAAAAGAATGAAGATTATTACAAGAATCCAAGTTTGACTCATTTGATGGATAAACTTCGGTTATAAGAAAAATGGCAGAGGGAAAAGCTTTTCTTGGAAAGCCAAAGCACCAATATTATGTGTCCCAATAAGGAGAACATGATTGCCATGTCAATGCACAAAAAATGGATATTATTACAAGAATCCAAGTTTGTCTCATTTGATGGATGAACTTTGATTCAACAGAAAATGTGAAAAGAAAAGCATTTCTTGCCAAACCAAAGCATCAGGATCAAGGTCCCAATCAGGAAAACATGATGTGGTGCCCAATAATAGAAGAAAAAGGGTTATTACGAGAATATAAGTTTTTCTCACTTGACGGATGAACATTGATTAAGGGAAAATGGTAGAGAGAAAAGCTTTTCTTGCAAAGTCGAAGCACCAATATTATGTATCCTAATAAGTAGATCATGATTGCAGTGCCCGATCATAAAAAGGATAAAAACTATTACGAGAACCGATGTTTGTCTTAGTTAATGGATAAACTTTGATTCTAAGGAAAATGGTGGAAAGGAAAGCTTTTCCAACCAAACGAAAGCATCATTATTGTGTATCCTAACAAGGAGAACATGATTGTAGTGCCCAACCACAAAAAGAATTAAGATTACTCTGAGAATCCAACTTTGTCTTATTTGATGTACGAACTTTGATTATAACAAAAATGGTGGAGAGAAAGGTTTTCTTGCCAAATCAAAGTGCCAATATCATGTATCCTAATGATGAAAACATGATTATAGCATCGAATCACAAAAAATGGAGATTATTATAAGAATCCAAGTTTGTCTCATTTTACGGATGAACTTTAATTTTATGGAAAATGTGAAAAGAAAAGCTTTTCTTGCTAAACCAAAGCATCAGTATCATGTATCCTAACAAGGAGAACATGGTTGCGGTGCCAAGTCACAAAAAAATAAAGATTATTATAGGAATCCAAGTTTGTCTTATTTAACGGATGAACTTTGATTATAAGGAAAATGGTAGAGAGAAAATCTTTTATTGCCAAACCAAAGCACCAAAATCGTGCACCTAAAGAGGAGAACATGATTGTAGTGCCCAATAACAAAAAATAGAGATTATTATGAGAATCAAAGTTTCTCTCATTTGAAGGATGAACTTTGATTCAAGGAAAAGTGGTGGAAAGAAAAATTTTTCTTGCCAAACCAAACCAAAGCATCAAATCATGTATCTCAATAAGGGGAACATGATGTAGTGTCTAATCATAAAAAGAATGAAGAACATTATGAGAATCCAAGTTGGCCTCGGTCGACAGACAACTTTGATTCTAAGGAAAATGGTGAAGAGAAAGCATTTCCTGGCAAACCAAAGCACCTATATCGTGATTATTGTAAGAATCCATGTTTATCTTTTTTGACGGACAAATGTTGATTCTAAGGAAAATATGGAAAAAAAGCTTTTCCTGCCAAACCAAAGCATCATTATCACTTATCATGATAACGAGAACATCATTACGATGCCCAATCACAAAAAAAAAAAAATTATTACAAGAATCCCAATTTGTCTTATTTGATGGATGAAGTTTAATTTTAAGGAAATGGTGGGGAGAAAAGCTTTTATTTCCAAACAAAAGCACCAATATCATGTACCCATAAAGGAGAACAAGATTGTAGTGCCCAATAACAAAAAATAGAGATGATTATGAGAATTGAAGTTTGTCTCATTTGACGGATGAACTTTAATTTTAGGAAAAATGGTGAAAAGAAAAGCTTTTCTTGCAAAACCAAAGTATCAATATCATGTATCTCAATGAGGAGAGCATGATGTAGTGCCCAATCACAAAAAGAATGAAGATTATTATAAGTATCCAAGTTTATCTCATTTGACAAACAAATTTTGATTGTAAGGAAAATAGTGGAGAGAAAGCTTTTCTTGTCAAACTAATGCACAAACATCGTGTATCCTAGTGAGGAGAACATGATTGTAGTGCCAAATCAAAAGAAAAATTAAGAGTATTATGAGAATCTAAGTTTGTCTTGTTTGATAGACAAACTTTGATTTTATGGAAATTATGGGAAGAAAAGCTTTCCTTGCCAAGCGAAAGCATCAGTATCATGTATCCCAACGAGGAGAACATGTTATGGTGCCCAATCACAAAAAAATATGGACTATTACAAGAATCCAAGTTTGTCTCATTTGATGGATGAACTTTGATTATATGAAGAATGGTGGAGAGAAAAGCTTTCATTGCCAAACTAAAGCACCAAAATCATGTGCCCAAAGAGGAGAACGTGATTGTAGTGCCCAATAACAAAAAAAAAGAGATTATTATGGGAATCCAAGTTGTCTCATTTGATGGATGAACTTTGATTCCAGGGAAAATGGTGGAAAGAAAAGCATTTCTTGCCAAAGCAAACCAAAGCATCAATATTGTGTATCATAATAAGGAAAACATGATTCTAGTGCCTAACTATAAAAAGAATAAAGATTATTATGGGAATCCAAGTTTATCTCATTTGACAAACGAACTTTAATTGTAAGGAAAATGGTGGCACGAAAGCTTTTTCCTGCTAAACCAAAGCTCCAATATTGTGTATCCCAATAAGGAGAACGTGATTGTAGTGCCAAATCACGAAAAATGGAGATTATTATTAGAATCCAAGTTTGCCTCGTTTGATGGACAAACTTTGATTTTATGTAAAATGTGGAAAGGAGACCTTTTCTTGCCAAACCAAAGCACGAGTATCATGTATCCTAATGAGGAGAACATGATTGGGGTGCCTAATCACAAAAAAAGAATGAAGATTGAGAATCCAAGTTTATCTCATTTGATGGACGAACTTTGATTTTAAGGAAAATGGTAGAAAGGAAAGCTTTTTTCACCAAGCGAAAGCATCAATATTGTGTATTGCAATAAGGAAAACATGATAGTAGTGCCCAACCACAAAAAGAATAAAGATTATTATGGGAATCCAAGTTTGTGTCCTTTGACAAATGAACTTTGATTATAAGGAAAATAATGGAGAGAAAGCTTTTATTGCCAAACTAAAGCACCAATATCATGTATCCCAATGAGAACACGACTGTAGTGCCGAATCACCAAAAAAATTAAGATTATTATAGGAATTTAAGTTTGTCTTGTTTGACGGACAAACTTTGATTTTATGAAAAATATGGAAAGAAAAGCTTTTCTAGCCAAGCCAAAGCATTAACATCATGCATCCCGATGAGGAGAACATGATTATGGTGCCCACTCACAAAAAAATGTAGACTATTACAAGAACCAAGTTTGTATCATTTGATGGACGACTTTAATTATAAGGAAACGGTGGAGAGAAAAGCTTTTATTACCAAACCAAAGCACTAAAATTGTGTACCCAAAGAGGAGAACATGATTGTAGTGCCTAATAACAAAAAAAAGGGGAGATTATTATGAGAATCCAAGTTTGTCTCATATAACGAATGAACTTTGATTCTAGGGAAAATGGTAGAAAGAAAAGCTTTTCATGCTAAATCAAACCAAAGTATTAATACTGTGTATCGTGGTTAGGAAAACATGATTGCAGTGCCCAACCATAAAAAGAATGAAGATTATCATGAGAATCCACTTATGCGCTAATATTGTGTATCCCAACGAGAAGAATGTAGCACTGAATCACAAACAAATGAAAATTATTATGAGAATCCAAGTTTGCCTCATTTGACTGATGAACTTTGATTTTATAGGATATGTGGAAAGGAAAGCTTTTCTTGCTAAACCAAAGCATCAGTCTCATGTATCCCAATGAGGAGAACACGATTGCGGTGCCTAATCATAAAAAAATGAAGATTATTACAAGAATCTAAGTTTGTCTCATTTGATAGATAAACTTTGATTATAAGGAAAATGGTGGAGGGAAAAGCTTTTATTGCCAAACCAAAGCACCCATATCATGTACCCAAAAAGGAGAACTTGAATGTAGTGTCCAATAACAAAAAAAAAATGGAGATTATTATGAGAAGCCAAGTTTGTCTCATTTTCTGGACAAAGTTTGATTCTGCGAAAAATATGGAAAAGAAAACTTTCTTTGCCAAACCAAAACATCTGTATCATGTCTCCCAATGATGAAAACATGATTGCGCTACCCGATTATAAAAGGATGAACATTATTACGAGAATCCAATTTGTCTCACCTAATAGACAAACTTTGATTATAAGGAAAATGGTGGAGAGAAAAATTTTTCTTACAAAAACAAAGCCCCAATACTATGTATCCCAATGAGTAGAACATGATTGTAATGCCCAATCACAAAAAAACTAGAGATTATTACGAGAATCACAATGTCTTAGTTGACGGATAAACTTTGATTATATGGAATCTGTGGAAACAAAAGCTTTTCTGGCCAGTCCAAAGCATCGATATCATGTATCCCAATTATGAGATCATGATTGTGGTGTGCAATCATAAAAAGAATGAAGCTTATTATGAGTATCCAAGTTTGACTTATTTGATTGATGAACTTCGATTATAGGAAAAATGGTGGAAGGAAAAGCTTTTCCTAGAAAGCCAAAGCACCAATATTACATATCCTAGCAAGGAGAACATGATTGTCATGTCAATTCACAAAAAAATGGAGATTATTATGAGAATCCAAGTTTGTCTCATTTGATGGATGAACTTTGATTATGAAACGAAAAGCTTTTCTTGCCAAACCAAAGCATCAGTATCAAGTGTCCTAATCAGGAAAAAGTGATGTGGTACCTAATAATAGAAGAATAAGGTTATTATGAGAATTTAAGCTTTTCTCACTTGACGGATAAACATTGATTATAGGGAAAATGGTGGAGAGAAAAGCTTTTCTTGCAAAATCAAAGCACCGATATTGCGTATCCCAATAAGTAGAACATGATTGTAGTGCCCAATTATAAAAGGAATTGAGATTAATACAAGAATCATTGTTTGTCTTAGTTGATGGATGAACTTTGATTCTAAGGAAAATGGTGGAAAAGGAAAGCTTTTCCTGTCAAATGAAAGCATCATTATTGTGTATCCTAACAAGGAAATTTGATTTTAGTGTCTGACCACAAAAGGAATGAAGATTACTATAAGAATCCAAGTTTGTCTCATTTGACAAATGAACTTTGATTATAACGAAAATAGAGGAAAGCAAGCTTTTCTTGCCAAACCAATGCACCAGTATCGTGTATCCTAATGATAAGAACGTGATTGTAGCACTGAATCACAAAAATTAAGATTATTATAAGAATCCAAGTTTGTCTCATTTGACGGACGAACTTTGATTTTATGGAAAATCTCAAAAAAAAAAAGGCTATTCTTGCCAAACCAAAGCATCAGTATCATATATCCCAATGAGGAGAACATGACTATGGTGCCCAATCCCAAAAATAATGAGGATTATTATAAGAATCCAAGATTGTCTCATTTGATGGATGAACTTTGATTACAAGGAAGATGGTGGATAGAAAAGCGTTTATTGTCAAACCAAAGCACCAATATCGTGTACCCAAAGAGGAGAACATGATTGTAGTGCCCAATAGTGAAAAATGGAGATGATTACAAGAATCCATTTTTGTCTTATTCAATAGACGAACATTGATTATAAGGAAAATAGTGGAAAGAAAAGCTTTTCTCGACAAAATTAAGCACAATATTGTGTATCCCAATAACTACAACCTAATTATAGTGCCCAATCATAAAAAGAATGGAGATTATTACGAGAATCATCGTTTGTCTTAGTTAACAGATGAACTCCAATCTAAGGAAAATGGTGGAAAGGAAAGCTTTTCCTACCAAATGAAAGCATCATTCTTGTGCATCCCAATAAGGAGAACATGATTCTAGTGCCCAACCGCAAAAAGAATGAAGATAACTCTGAGAATCCAAGTTTGTCTTATTAGTCGAACGAACTTTGATTGTAAGTAAAATGGTGAAGAGAAAGCTTTTCTTGCCAAACCAAAACATCAATATCGTGTATCCCAATGATGAAAACATGATTGTAGCGCCAAATCATAAAAAATGGATATTATTATAAGAACCCAACTTTGTCTCTTTTGATGTATGAACTTTGATTTTATGGAAAATGTGGAAAGAAAAGCTTTTCTTGCTAAACCAAAGTATCAGTATCATATATCTGAATAAGGAGAACATGATTGCAGTGCTCAATCACAAAAAAGAAGAAGATTATTTCAAGAATCCATGTTTGTCTCATTTGACAAATGAACTTCATTATAAAGAAAATGATGGAGAGAAAAACTGTTATTGCCAAACCAAAACAACAATATCGTGCAACCATAGAGGAGAACGTGATTGTAGTGTCCCCTAAGAAAAAAATGGAGATGATTACAAAAATCCAAGTTTGTCTCATTTGACGGATGAGCTTTGACTCTAGGGAAAATGGTATAAAGAAAAGCTTTTGTTGCAAAACCAAAGCATTAATATCATGCATCTCAATAAGGAGAACATGATGTTGTGCCTAATCACAAAAAGAATGAATATTATCATAAGAACGCAAGTTTGTCTCATTTGACAAATGAACATTGATTATTAGGAAAATGGTGGAGAGAAAGCTTTTCTTGCCAAACCAAAGCACCAATATCATGTATTCTAACGGGGAGACCATGATTGTAGCACTAAATCACAAAAAAAAAGGAAATTATTATGAGAATTCAAGTTTGTCTCATTTGATGAATGAACTTTGATTCTAAGGAAAATGGTGGAAAGGAAAGCTTTATTTCACAAATGAAACATCAATATTATGTATCGCAGAAAAGAGAATGTGATTGCAGTGCCCAACCACAAAAAGAATTAAGTTTGGCTCATTTTGTGGACGAACTTTGATTGTAAGGAAAATGGTGGAGAGAAAAGCTTTTATTGCCAAACCAAAGCACCAATATTGTGTACCAAAAGAGAAGAACATGATTTCAGTGCCCAATAAAAAAAATGGAGATTATTACGAGAATCCAAGTTTGTCTTCTTTGATGGATGAACTTTGATTCTAAGGAAAATGGTGGAAGGAAAAGCTTTTCTTGCCAAACTAAAACATCGATATCATATATCTCAATGAAGAGAACATGATGTAATGCCCAATTCACAAAAAAAAAAATAGAGATTATTATGAGAATCCAAGTTTATCTCATTTGTTGGTCGAACTTTGGTTCTATGGAAAATGTGGAAAGAAAAGCTTTTCTTGCTAAACCAAAGCATCA